>JAWZYT010003128.1:0-30000 GCA_034508575.1 Petrolisthes manimaculis | reverse complement strand
GTGTGTGTGTGTGTGTGTGTGTGTGTGTGTGTGAGGCAGGACAGCAGTAAAGGTACACTACACTACCAGAATTCGTCTATTTGTTTGTTAGTTTTTCTGTTTGTGTTAAGGGTCCCCGTGATGTCTACTTGCTCACGATGCTATAGTTCAGTTTGTCCCTCCCTCCCCTGTGTAAACTCATTAAAGTAATCTGATATTAATTAACCTTATTTGGATCAACTTAACCTGTGTAATCTAATCTAAATTGCAGCCTCTCCTCCTCCTCCTCCTCCTCCTCTGGTGCCAGGATAAGGTTGGTGTGAACTGGACACCTGACACACCACTCGTTCACATCGTTACTGAGGCAGGTATGGTTCAGGCAGTGTTCCTATTTTTCGCTTTAGAAAGGATAGATTGAACTCAGAGAAAATATACTATACAATTATTTTTGCAACACTTGAATAAGCTTTTGGTATTTTTGTACTGAAATTATAGTACACAGCAAAAATGTCTAATTGTTCACGAAATTAATAATAATATAAATAAATATAGTAATATTAACTTCTTAATTTTTTTTTAACTGTTTGTTTGTAAGCGTGTCAGCATTCAGACGAGTTTAGGACAATGAGCTTTATGTTCAGTCACTAGAACTAATAAATATACAGTTTTGGTTGAAGCTTTGAACAGTCCAATTCACCAACTAATTAATTCCAAAAGAGATCATATTGTATCTCTAGGTATTCGAAGCACACCTGGATACTTATTAGTGCTGACAACTGTTCATCAGAAAAGTTATATATACAGTATATACAGTAGTGTTGGCATTTCACACAGCAGTACCATTGACTTTCATTCCAACAGCGTATAACCTCCACGAGTTGATGAGCAATGTGTGTAGGACAGTTTTACCATTTGTTGTGCTTTCCCCTCACCACCACCACTGTCATTATCAGTCATCCATAACACCATGCCATCACATACACACACTCTCCCTCACTCTATCTCTCTCATTCACTGTCTGTTTTTTTTTTCTATCTATTCAATTATCTATCAATTTTAATCTACCTATCTGTTTTGTCTAATTTTCTATCTGATTTTTTCTCTCTTTATCACCCTTCTCTCCATATATCATCCTTCTCTTCCTTTTTATCTATCTAAATATCTATCTATTTAAATATGCCAGTCTATGTATGCATGTATCTCTATCTACAGTACGTATCTACCAACTCTCTCTCTTTTATCTCTTTCATTTTTTTTCCTCAGTCCTTCCCTGCCTCAACTTGGGTAACCACAACAATATTACTGTACCTCACATTTATTATCCCTAAACCCCATGCGTTATAATAATTGTACGAGTATGCATATGAAAATAATATCGATTTAAGAAAAATAATACAGTCGTGCTTCCATAAATGATAATATCCATAGTAATTTAATTTACCAAGACCATTTTCATTACGATTCATGCTACATTAGTAATATATACTTCATATCCTATATTATATAATACATACCAGTATATTTGCACACGTTAAAAAGTTCTAATTGCCAATAATCATTAGCGTTACAATCACCATACATGCCTTGACTAATGATGATCAAACCAGGTCATAATCCAGGCGACACCAGTGAACCAGGACATAATGACAAAACCAACCAACCAGCACAGCCAGCCAGCCAGCCAACCAGCACAGCCAGCTCTGGGTATAATGAGCCCCACTCACCCTATCCTCTTACACTCACATTACCCCTGACGATCATACCGTACTCACGACAAGGAAAATGTTGTTCTCCACAATGTAGTTCCTATTAACAGTGAAATGAAGTTGAAAGGGAGATGAAGCGAGTGATTAGGTAAATTTGGTTAGGTTATATTATATGGATAGATTAGAACAGCTCATGATGAATAGGTAGATTCTAAAATTAACTATATATGAAAACAGTGTTACGAGTTATACGAGTGTTACGAGTTTCGAGTGTTACGAGTAGGGGACCTGTTTTGTGGTATAGTTTGGAGGAATAGGCAGCCTTCGAATTTAAAAATCAAAAGAGCATTTCGTAAAATAACATTACAAATACTTACTATATTTCTCATACTTTATTGTCCATTTCCCTGAATGTACGTTGCCAGATGTCACGTTTTCCCTGGATTCTTGACTGACTTCAACATATCACTGCACTACAGGTTGATACACTGAATATTTACCTTGTGCCACTGTTTTACACGAGTGGTGAAGGGTTGTGTCAATATCTTCCCTCCACGCCTTACACCCATCCTTCACTGGTATCCCTTGTCACTCTTCACTCTAGCCTCCTATTCATCGATCAAGTGCTCTTTTTGGTTTATAGATTGATTATTTTTACTATCGGTAGCCTATCTCTCTCTCTCTGGCTAAGTAGGATAACCGAAAGCAACGTGTGGTAATAAATGGAAAATCATCTAATTGGACTGGCGTTACGAGCGGGGTACCACAAGGGTCAGTTTTAGGCCCAATCCTATTCTTAGTTTACATAAACGATATACATGAAGGTCTCTCATGCATAATATCGAAGCTTGCCGATGACACTAAAATTGCAAATACAGTACTCACTAATGCACAAACTAAAAAAATGCAAAATAATCTCGATAAACTGTCGAAATGGGCGAAAACTTGGCAAATGTCCTTCAATGCAGATAAATGTAAAGCACTCCACATCGGTCATCGTAACGTAACAGCAAACTACTCATTAAATGGTAATCAAATTAAAAGTGTGGATCAAGAGACAGACTTAGGGGTAACAATATCAAGTAACCTAAAACCCAGTCAGCAATGTACAGAAGTAATTAAGAAAGCAAATAAAACTATCGGCTTTATTGGCAGAGCATTCGAGTATAAATCCAAAGACACAATCCTCACTTTGTATAATTCCTTGGTCCGTCCCCTTATGGAATATTGTGTCCAAGCCTGGTGCCCGTACTACCAGAAAGACATAGCGAAATTGGAACGAGTCCAACGTAGAGTTACTAAAATGATACCATGTCTAAGAAACAAAACGTATGAAGAGCGGTTAAATGAATTGAAACTATTTCCATTAGCACAACGTAGATTGGGAGGCGACTTAATCCAGGTATTCAAAATAATCAAAGGCATAGACAATATGGACTACAACAAATATTTCAATATCGATCAATCAAACTACACGAGAGGCAACGGCTGCAAAATCATAGGTAAATCTTTTAATTCACACGAATCCAAGAATTTCTTTTTTAACCGAGTCGTCAACTTATGGAATGGGCTTCCCCGTAACGTAATAGAATGTAACACAGTAGACAGCTTCAAACGTCACTTAGATAAACACCTTGCGTCTAATCCCCGTCTTTCGATGTTTACTAATGAATCATTTTTGCCAATTACAGGTGGCAAGTTAGCCAAATTTCAACTACTTTCTATCTTTCCTATAAAATTTCCTTGTGGAGTTTACTCTACCAACTCCACAAGGTTCTGACTCCTAACTTTATTTCCAGTACGGCTCAGGCCGGAGGGAGTGGAGGGTGGGGAGAGAGCCTTCTACTTTGCTATCCTTATCTGCGACTGTCACTGGGGAGAAATTCATTCTCTACCAGTAGCCTTCTAATCAGATCACCCCGTGTGGACCGTAAGGTCTGTTGTGGTCTGTGATTCTATGTAACTCTATGTGATTCTATGTAACTCTATGTAATTCTCTCTCTCTCTCTCTCTCTCTCTCTCTCTCTCTCTCTCTCTCTCTCTCTCTCTCTCTCTCTCTCTCTCTCTCCATACCCAGGGATCTCCCAGCGACCCGAATCCCGGCGACATTATCGACACCGTTTTAAATTATGTTCCTGGATGGTCAGATTTACAGCATTAATTAAACCAAGGACCCCCAACCCATCCACCACCACCCCCACCCCCACCCCTCCCCCACCCGTGCTCCCATCCCTCGTATCTTGTCACTTCATTTGAGCTGTAGGGTGTCACTGTGGCGCAGAGAAGGGATAACAATAATCAACTCCAGAATAGTGAGTTAAGTTCATAGTTACAATCCCCTCAAGCAAATTAACCTCAATGTGAAAACTTAAGGGGCCCTGTGATGTAGTAAGAAAATTGGAGGTAAACGAGTCCTTCAAATATTGCCACGAAACACCTTGCCTATATGGAAGAAGCACGTTTTTTTGCATAATTTGGAGGAATTAGAAGCCTCCAATTCTCATACGCGATCACAGGGTCCTTAACTGGTCTGAAAATATAAAGGCATATTGAGCAGTTCACTCCTAACGTAAGATCTCAACACATTTGAAGTATATACTATTATGGAATGTAAACAGAAGGTAAAAATAAAGGAATATAAAGTATTAACGTCGAACGCATCTCAGCAAACAATTATTATCTAAAAAGACAAACCGAGCACAAATATAAGTATCAGCTAAAAATATCTGAAAAGAGGAAGCAATCAAGACGAGAAGCTGTAGATAAAGCATAAATACGACAATGACATCAACAGCAACAGTAAAAAAAAAGATGACAGTGCAACACGTAATTAAGTAAGAACCCTTGCCATAGACAAACAATATATTTGCATAAAAACACAATCAAGCACCAAACGGCATGCAAACACAACATCAGCACAAAACAGAGTAACACCTCGATTTTATAATCAAACAACAACACAGCCCTACACCACAAAAATACAACATATATACTATACTAAACCAACATACTAAATGCATCTACTATAACAACAAGACTATAGTAACAACAACTGGAATAACGACTACAACAGGAATAATAACACAATCAAAAGCAGCAACAACAACCCCAACAATAATAACAGTTAAAACAACAATAACAACAATAGAATCTCAGGCGCGGCGCCCCCCGACGAAAGGGGAAAAAATGCATGCGTTCTGCTCGGACAGTAAATTCTTCCTCTTGTCAATTCGTATTCAGATTTTCGTTCTGATACAAATGTTTATTCGACGCACGAGAGAGAGGGAGTTGAAGGGACTGAATGGAGAGAATACGAGTTACAGAGAAGGAATGGGATAAAGAAAAAGAGATGCTAAGGAGATATTGAACGAGATATTAAAGGAGTAATTAAGGAGATGTTAAAGAAAGTCAGGAGTATATAAATTTGTGATTAGACTAACGACAAGTATTTCTGGTTAATTGAAGGGGCATAAGGATTTTAAATAGATGCCTAATTGACTGAGAAAATGGAAGTATGACGAGTGTATGATAATGAACGAAAACAACGAAATATTGAGAGAGAGAGAGAGAGAGAGAGAGAGTGAGAGAGAGAGAGCAGGGACTATAGATGGCAGTGAGTTATAAAAATTAAGAGAAGGGAGGGAGCGAGGGGAGATACAGAAAGGGGATAAATCGAGGTGAAAGAGAGGGAAAACGAAGCCACAGAAACGCATTATAAATCAGGCAAATGTGATGGCAGTGATGTTTTTTATGTGGGGTAAGAGAAAACTGACGGCGGTGGTACTGGGGAAGTGGTGGTGATGATGTGGTGGTGTTGTGGTGGTGGTGGTGATGGTGGGATAAGTGATGGTAGTGATGAGGTATCTGTTTTATAGCGATCTGCATAAACCGTACTACCATATGAATGAATGTACGTATATTATTGTATCTAAAAATAACCTACAGAGCTGCAGCCAAGCCAAGGCAGCCGAGAATACCAGTGTCGAATGGTAGGCTGTCAAACATATGCCTACAATTCATCTTGGTCGGGTTGGTGGGTAGAATTAATGAGAGAGAGAGAGAGAGAGAGAGAGAGAGAGAGAGAGAGAGAGAGAGAGAGAGAGAGAGAGAGGCAGCGAAGGGAAAGGTAGCATTAACAACCAAAGTTTATATATACACCTGAGACTTGTGTGTATATAGAGTATTATAAACTTTGGGTACACTGTGGAGGTCTGTATAAGAGTGGTGTTGATGGTGTGAATTGAAGCCTCATAATATATAAAATAGTTAGTTCCTTAATTATTCAACCTTATTTGCCCTGTGGCTGATGGTGATGAATCTGCTACACAACCACAACTTCAACCACCACAACTACCACAACCACGATCACTACTACCTACTCCACCCCCCACCACCACCACCATCACTACTACTTCCTACCCCCACCACCACTACCACAACCACGATCACTACTACCTACTCCACCCCCCACCACCACCACCATCACTACTACTTCCTCCCCCCCCCCACACCACCACCAACACTACCACAACCATTTTCCAACATTACCACCACCACCACCACCATCACTACTACTTCCTCCTCCCCCCCCCCCCCCACACCACCACCACCACTACTACCACCACCAGTACACCTCATCTCAATGCTGTTATATTATAGAGGAGACAGGGAATTGTGAGGTGAGTTTGAGGTAGCCTAGGCCTTGGTGTGGTATACATAGGTGGTTGTGTTTACCCTGGTCAGTCCTCACTACACCACCCTTATCACCCTCAACCACACTCTCCCTAGCTCACTCCTGTCTCTCATCACCCTCTCTCTCACTCTCACTCACTCTCTCTCTCTTTCTCTCTCTCTCTCGGTCGGCCACACACACACACACACACACACACACACTCCCACTCCCACTCCCTCTCTCTCTCTCTATCTCTCTCTCTCTCTCTCGCTCTCTCTCTCTCTCTCTCTCTCTCTCTCTCTCCTTCTACCATGTCTGTCACAGCACACACTGCACCACAGCCAATCACCGAGGCGCCAGACTGGAATACCGAGTGAGGAGAAGGCGTGAGAGTGAGTCGTGGAGGCGTGTGTGTGTGTGTGTGTGTGTGTGTGTGTTCTTGTGTGTCAGGTGGCAGGCGTGTTTCAAATATCAAGTAACTACATGGTGAATACGAAGGGGACACGACTTCACCATCAGGCTAAATTATACCAGAAAGATATATAGCCTACTTGTATACCAGAAAGATATAAAGCCTACTTGTATACCAGAAAGATATATAGCCTACTTGTATACCAGAAAGATATATAGCCTACTCGTATACCAGAAAGATATATAGCCTACTTGTATACCAGAAAGATATATAGCCTACTCGTATACCAGAAAGATATATAGCCTACTCGTATACTAGAAAGATATAAAGCCTACTCGTATACCAGAATGATATATACTCGTATATTGTTATATAGACGAATGGCGTCTCTCAGTATCATGATACAACTGAAGGTGAGCGATGATTAATTAAGGGAGGTAAAGGGAGGATACAGTCTTGGTGGTAAATCCGGAGCAATTTCTTCCTCCAAACTATTAGACGCAACAGGTAGGGCACCATTATTTTTGTTCCTCTGGTCCTGTTTTCTGGCATACTTTGGAGGAATCAAGTCGCTTCAATGTACCAAAAGTATTCTCTCCCCTTTAAGAGCAGAGCAGCGAATGAAAATAAAAACAAAACGTTGCTGATATCATGTATGGAACGTGAGTGTTTTGGGTCGTCGTGAGCCAGCGATACTATTAGGGGAGATTCTTTCGTTGGTGAATTGGAAGACTACTGAATCCTCCACACTATACCAGAATACAGACGCCCTCAATGGTACTAACAGGGGATGTGTTTCCTGACATAGTCTGGAGGAATCAGAGACCTTCCAATTTTCCAACCAAAGAATTTCTCCTTAATTAAGAGTCAAAGAAAAACACTTTTTAACGTATTATTATTATTGGAATATTCTTGCCACTACAGCTGTGAAATTAAGTTAGAGATATAATAAATATACGGTGATACAATTGCCATGTTCATATACTGAAGACACTGACACACAGGGAATACAATTATATAACCTGTCTTTGGTAGACTAGTTACTCCACTGTTAGATATCGGGTGTATGTAGACTGCCAGCCATTTAATTCCTTGTACTGTGAAAACTAATGAGGTGATTATTCTGAGTAACGCCAGGGAATACCGACGCATTAATATGGCTAATTGATGAAAGCCAATTTGAAGTGGTGTTTTTTAGGATTATTGTTCGTCACTACTTCGTTAAACACCCTGTGATAGTATATGAATATTGAAGGCTTCTGATTTCTCCCGACTACGCCACGAAACAAACTCCTTCCACATAGATGGTGTTTCGTAGCAATAGTTGAACGACTCAATTATCTCCAATTTTCTAACATCACAGGGTCCCTTAAATGCCGCTGCCTTAAACTAAAATGGCACTAGTCATTAACAGCTTCTGAATGTAGGTGTTATTTGATTTTGTGTGACTACCCGATGGTCTCTATTACTGGCGTTGGTAATATACACACCAGAGTGTTGGCAGAGACCCACCTGGCTCCTCGGGTAGTATTCAAATGGTGTTGGTTATCAAAACAAGGATTGGTTCGCTCCAGTTCACCCACCAATACACCTTAATTTCAGTTCACCCACCAATACACCTTAATTTCAGTTCACCCACCAATACACCTTAATTTCAGTTCACCCACCAATACACCTTAATTTCAGTTCACCACCCAGTATACCGGTATCTTAATTTCAGTTCACCACCCAGTATACCGGTATCTTAATTTCAGTTCACCACTCAGTATACCGGTATCTTAATTTCAGTTCTCCACCCAGTATATCTTTATTTCATGAACTCACTTATGTCAGTCCCATTCTTTGCTACCATTAACAATAACACTTCCTGGCAAACTATTTTATAAGAGAAGCCAATATAATCCTACATCCTACAACATACCATTATATCATGACTTTAGATTATTTCAAACCAGCTGACACTAACAATATATTAATTAAAAGAAGTCAATCAAATAATCCAGACTGAAAAGTAGGCATTTCCTAAATTTAATAGTATCGTGAGACAATGTTCAAAACGACATATATAATAAATACAGTTATGTTGTTGTACTATATATACATCACACGAATGCAAGAGTTAAAAAACACACAATAAAGTTCGTATACAAATAAATATTTCTTCCCTCTCTGCTCCAAGTTGTATCAAATATTTGTGTGTATGTGTATTTGTGTGTGTCTGTGTGCTGAATGCTTGGGTGTGTGACTGTGTGTATGTATGTGTATGTGTGTGTGTGTGTGTGTCTGTGTGTGTGTGTGTGTGTGTGTGTGTGTGTGTGTGTGTGTGTGTGTGTGTGTGTCTGTGTGTGTGTGTGTGTGTGTGTGTGTGTGTGTGTGTGTGTGTGTGTGTGTGTGCAGGTACAGGAGTGCGTGTGTCCTACCCATGAAATTCACACCATGCAGTGTACCATGATGTGGGAACTACACATGTTCACCTGAGCAGAGTAGGTCAGGCAGGGAAGGTACAGTCAACATCAAAAGTCCTCTCTCAGACATAATAAAATGAGTAATTAGAGTGGATGTTAAGAACCAGTAATACAGAGAGTTTCACATCATTTTTCGAGACCGTACAATTCAAAGGTGTTTGTAAGACTATTGTATTGTGTTGTATTGTGACTGTATTATTATTTGGGTGTTTGTAAACGAGTGAGTGTATATTTCTGTGTGTGTGTATGTGTGTACAGGGATAGGCTATGTACAGTATGCATGTAGATGTGACTATAAATGTGCCTGTGTGCGTCATGAATGCCAGTATGTGCATGACTGTACGCACATTCCTTCCTCTATAGTCATGTGCATGACTGTGAATCTGAGCGTTGTGTGTCCTGGCCAGCACCATGCACACCACCACTCCCACCATCACCACCACTATCATCACCACCACCACCACCTACATTACCACCACCAACAACAACACCATCACCGCCATCATCACCACCACCACTATCATCACCACCATCACCACCACCACCAATACACCATCACCACCATCCACCACCACCACCATTAACACCAAAACACCACCACCACCCCCATCACCACCACCAAAACACCACCACTACCAACACCACCACCAACACCATTATACCCGGGGCAGGTTAGCCAGAGCTCAGGCCGTATAGCACCGTAAGTGGCTATCGGGGATATTATATAGTCCGGGAGATCCTTATACTACAAATTACACCATTAAGCTGCACCGCGCCCCATGGTCATATCCACACACAAACGGGCCTCACTGCACCCATTTGGTACCATTTCGCACTTGGGAACCCGGTAGTTACGATAATACAGCAAGTGGGGAGTTGTAAACAAGTGAGAGTCGTTTAAGTCTGGGTGGTATTACTCCCATGAAGATCTCTTGTGTTACAAGGGATTTTCTGTGCCGGGAAAAGAAATTTAAAATAGTGTTAAATTAGGTTTGTCAAAGGTATACGTAACTTAGGACTTGACATTTTATTTTTCGTCAGGCGACATAAGGTTAGTTGGCGTTAGATGAACTCACATTTGAAAGGGAGTATAATTATTTATTATCCAGACACAAGTAAAAGGAATATTTGTCCCCATGCATTGAGAGATTTGGGAATAATGAGTCCAGGTGATCACATCAGATCCTGGTAGTGTAGTGGGACGACAACAATGTGGGCCATGAAAACATTGGGGTTGTAAAGTCCCCTCGTTTCTCCCACAACTAAACCACCATTATATAAGGCCTGGGTTGATTGTGGTTCCATTACCCTTTTGGGATTTATATTCACAGGGAAAAAGCTAGCCTAAGGGAGAGGTTAGTTTGGTGTGGGGGGAGGGAAGGAGACGGTGGGGAGAGCTAGAACCACCGTACCCCAGGAGAAAAGAAACGTAAAGATTGTCGGAGTTGGGTGGTGTTTGTGAGGCTGTTGTCCCAGCGGGCCTTTGTGTGTCCAACAGGGTAATGTCGCTGATTCCAGCCTGCCCCAGTAAAGACCCAGAGTAAAACATTTGGGGTCACAGCACCAGCAAAGGTTTGTGTGTAGGTGAAGGCTCCGACCACTTCCCCCATCAGTAAACACTTAAGAATACAGCAGTATAGATTACCTATGTAGGAATATCTCCAAGAAGATTATTATTAAGAAACATGATATTATTACTGACAGCTATGTTTATAAACTTTCTTGTTTATCAACCCATCATCCAATGTAAGTCCCCAAACATGATTACTGGTTGGAGCTAATATTGTAGTAGTCCTAGTCACTTGTGAGGTCCAATATGGGGTGAACTAGACTAAAACGTCAACCGAGAGGATATTTTCAGTTCCCGCAAGTTTTCCTAGTATTTTTGTTTTGACAAGTAGTATTGTATTCTGTTCCATCACTATGGGGGCGTTGAGTGAGTGAAGGTCGTCTGCTTGGAAATGGAAGATGGCCAAGGGAGGGAGGGTCTGGTTGGTGGAGGTTGATGTGTCATTACAGCGTTAATGAAGACTGTCACAACATTCTTTGTCCTGTTCCCAGAAAAATAGTGCGCTGGTCCGTGACTCTGGCAGCTTGACGAGCGTGTTTACGATGATTCAGAAGTAAGAGTTATGTTTTAAACTTGGTTATTATTGCAACACTGTGTAAGCCTAATAAACCAAAGGATTATAGGACACTATGGTAGACTCTAGAGTATCACATAAATACAAACACAAAAACAAAAGACATTCTCTCTAATATACAAACACATAATACATATTTTTATCAGGACAATACTAACTTGATATACTGTATACCAAACTTAAGATATCACCAAATATTACCACTGCGTCAGAGTGTGTAGTCCTATGTGTGTGTGTGTGTGTGTGTGTGTGTGTGTGTGTGTGTCGACTCTGGGCTCCGGTCCAAAGTCCTAGAAGTATCCTGAGTCTCTTTCGGCCGAACTGGACCTTTCTTCTGGAGAGCAAAAACTGAGCAAAGTCTCGAGGACAGAGATCAGGGCAGCTCTGGCCAGAAGTTTGTCAAAAAGTTTTATTCCCTGACATTACACTGTCGATAAGAACCATTCAGCATACGACAACGCACCAGCTCTCGGGAAACGTGCAATGCTACAGAGAATAATATACCATTGACATCTCATACCAAGAAAACACAACTGATGTTCTTGAAGTATATATATGTCATTTATGTCATTTTATTTCAGTACCATATTTATGTCATTATATCTATGTTTGCCTACTACCCACTAAACATGGTTCTAATCTTGCTAATGTAATATATCCTTTAAAATTAACTGGAAAATGTAATATATCCTTAAAAATTAACTGGAAAATGTAATATATCCTTTAAAATTAATTGGAAAATGTAATATATCCTTTAAAATTAATTAGAAAATGTAACATATATTTTAACATTAACTGAAAAATGTAATATATCCTTTAAAATTAACTGGAAAATGTATTATATCATTTAAAATTAATTGGAAAATGTATCATACCCTTTAAAATTAACTGGAAAATGTATCATATCTTTTAAATTAAATTAAAAATGTAATATACCCTTTAAAATTAACTGGAAAATGTAACATATCCTTTAAAATTAACTGGAAAATGTATTATATCTTTTAAATTAACTGGAAAATATAACATACCCTTTAAAATTAACTGGAAAATGTAATATATCCTTTAAGATTAACCGAAAAATGTAATATATCCTTAAAAATTAACTGGAAAATGTAATATATCCTTTGAGATTAACTGGAAGATACGAAATGATGCAGTGGTGTGAGATCATGATGGGTGTAGGTGATGTGTGTGCCTCCTTGCATTGAGTTATAACACTCCAGGGAAACATCAACACGAGAGGAGCAAAGCAACTCACCTCATTTTACCTCGCACACATAAAACACACCAGTGGCTCATGCTTTATTGTGTGTGTGTGTGTGTGTGTGTGTGTGTGTGTGTGTGTGTGTGTGTGTGTGTGTGTGTGTGTGTGTGTGTGTGTGTGTGTGTGTGTGTGTGTGTGTGTGTGTGTGTGTGTGTGTGTGTGTGTGTGTGTGTGTGTGTGTGTGTGTGTGTGTGTGTGTGTGTGTACTCGTATGTGGACAGGTTCATGAGAGCATCCCCAGGCCAGTTACAAGCAGCCAATAAACTAGACCCACTGACACGGCTGGTACCCTTGGAGTTAGCAGTAGTAGTGGTGGTGGTGGTGGTAGCCTTCACAACAACACTCCTCTCCTGCCCCTGTGATGCTATAGTACACGTTACGAGGAGACGAGGAAGTGGACGAGTGGAATGGCAGGGAATAAACCGTGGCAGGGATGCAGAGGAGAAGGATATGAGAGAGAGAGAGAGAGAGAGAGAGAGAGAGAGAGAGAGAGAGAGAGAGAGAGAGAGAGAGAGAGAGAGAGAGAGAGAGAGAGAGAGAGAGAGAGAGAGAGAGAGAGAGAGAGAGAGAGAGAGAGAGAGAGAGAGAGAGAGAGAGAGAGAGAGAGAGAGAGAGAGAGAGAGAGAGAGAGAGAGAGAGAGAGATGATGAAAGGAGGGAGAGAAGGGGGAAAGGTGAATTATAGGAGGGAGAAAATGGAAGAATCTGAAGGAAGCAGATTGGAGAAAGGATGAAGAATGGCGAAGGGGAAAAGAGAGAGAGAGAGAGAGAGAGAGAGAGAGAGGATGAAGGAGGTTGGAAAGAAGAATAAGTGAGGGTACGAGAATGATGGAAAGAGGAAGAGAGGGGAGAACAACGACTGAGAAGAAAGAAAAGGAAGAGAGAAGGTAAAATACGATATATTACGAAGTTGAAGACAGTGATATGTAAAGGGGGAATGAACAAGGGAAGTATATATATAAAAAAAGCGACTAGTTGAGGAAGTAAAGAAGGAGAGAGGGAAAAGGGAAAGAGCAGGAGGAGAGTGGAGCGAAGGGATAAGAAATGACTGATGAAGGTGAACGACATGTAAACACCACTGAAAAATGAAGAAGGCAGGATAAGAAAGCGACGAACAAGAGCAGAGGGTCAGTCACATCATGCCAACAACCCTCTGCCACTAGTCTCTCTCTCTCTCTCTCTCTCTCTCTCTCTCTCTCTCTCTCTCTCTCTCTCTCTCTCTCTCTCTCTCTCTCTCTCTCTCATTCTCACATATCTTTCTATATACTCTGGTTGAAGAGAGTGTAGTGGATGGGGAAAACTGTTCTACTCTGCTCTGCTAAGCTACAAAAGTAAGACAATAGAGATTATAGACACGACTATCCATACATGAGTCCAAGAGTCCTCCTTTGTCACTTGTTTTCCTAAGTAGCTAGCTAGTCCCTTTTTGCTCCCCTATGACTCTACTGACCTTCATAACTCCCTTTCTCTTCTCCTTTCCATCCCTTCGTCCTCTCCTGCTCCCTTTGTGCTCCTCGGTGACTCAAGTGAACTTCCTAACTCCCTTTCTCTTCTCTCCTACTCCCTTTGTGCTCCTCTGTGACTCAACTGACCTTCGTAACTCCCTTTCTCTTCTCCTCTCCATCCCTTCATCCTCTCCTACTCCCTATTCCAGGCGTGGCAGGGGAGTCCTACACATCCTCCATCCCCTCCTCTCCTCTCCCTCCCTCCCTCCAGACCGACAGTGGCCCGGACACCATTATAACTTGGCCAGAAACTTACTGTTGGAGGTCATCAGTGGGAAGCTCTCTAGTACACTTTCCTTCCCTTGGGGTCGACTGGTGGTAAGATATATGTGGAGGTCACAGAACCAACAATTCTCGTGTGTTGTACTCACGCTGTTAGTGGTTGTCAGTCTTAATACTCCCTTAGTGGTTATCAGTCTTAATACTCCGTTAGTGGTTATCAGTCTTAATACTCCGTTAGTGGTTGTCAGTCTTAATACTCCGTTAGTGGTTATCAGTCTTAATACTCCGTTAGTGGTTATCAGTCTTAATACTCCGTTAGTGGTTGTCAGTCTTAATACTCCCTTAGTGGTTATCAGTCTTAATACTCCGTTAGTGGTTATCAGTCTTAATACTCCGTTAGTGGTTATCAGTCTTAATACTCCCTTAGTGGTTGTCAGTCTTAATACTCCGTTAGTGGTTGTCAGTCTTAATACTCCGTTAGTGGTTATCAGTCTTAATACTCCCTTAGTGGTTATCAGTCTTAATACTCCCTTAGTGGTTGTCAGTCTCAATACTCCGTTAGTGGTTGTCAGTCTTAATACAAGCACAGGTGAAGGGATTTACTGTACTTAATGTTATGATAAAAATACTCATGATATAATAATCTGAGAATATAAGTAATCATGATTTGATAATCTGATAATGTAAATACTAAGGAAAAAGTTTAATATCAGTGAATAAAATAATGAAAATAATAAATAACACCACAACAATGATGTAATGAATAACTAATGATATGGATTCAGCGGACACGATAGTTAACATGGGAATGAAATCCATATCTATGACAAGTAAACAATGACCAATATACTGGGTGTGATGAAGCAATGAAGCCCTAATGTCCCCCATCAACACACACACACACACACACACACAGGGGAGTGGCGCCCCTCACAAATATCACTCAGAGCAGCCCTAACAATGACTCTTTTGTCCGCCACCTGATGACAGGTACAGGCATGAAAAAAAAGTTAATGGAAATAGTTACACCACCGCCGGCAGCTTCCGCGTGAAACAAAAGCAATAATGGTGACGAATGTATTAATATTTTTCATTACAAAAACATTACTATTATAATTATATAGTAGGCCTATAGGTCATATAGACGAATGAAAGTAAGACTTCACTTGATTGTTACTTTTCCAGCTCACTACACTACTACTACAAATTTCTTCGATATGTAAGGTAACAGCCAAGAAACCCGACCATATTTTACGTGGTTTGAGGATGGTTAGAAAAGGCAAAGAGCAATATGAACCAGTCAGAGAGTTTAAGCCATCAAAACCCACTGTCGAATTATCATCGTAGTGTTTTAAGAGAGTGGAACTGCTAGGAACCGTATCTATTACCTCAGTACATGTTCAATCGTGGCCCACAGTGTTTACCCTCTGGTCAAAATCATGTCCCTTTTACACTTCGATCATCATCTTCAGCAACGCATACAAACTTAAGTAACACAAAGGGTTCGACAATGGCAATAACAGCAACGGCAGCAGCAACAACAATAACAACGGTAAAACAACAACAGCAGCAGCAGCAACACCAATAACAACGGTAAAACAACAACAGCAGCAAATACAATAACGACAACAACATCTGTAGTGCTACCAACAACAAAAGATAAAAAACATTGGAGAGACTCAAGAAGTATCAGTAAGCCATCCCATGTTTTTGTTGAGTAAGAGATAGAGTAAGTTGCCGTGAATTGTGTGAGAGTTGGTGAGAAGAGTTTACCTCCACTGACTCCCTTCACTTCAATCCTGCCTCCTGTTCTTTTTTCTATCCATTCCACTCGTCTCTCAGAATTATTCCCTCTCCCATGGTATCACCGCGTTTGTTCCATGCGTTTATTTTCCCTTCTTTCAGTTCGACATAATAATAATTGTAGGAAGGTGTAAGGTATTAGCCTATTATTATCATTTTACTTTCTGACTGCCGAACTCTACGTGCCTATTGAAACAAATTACTATAATACCGTTGGATACTGATGAAAGCAAAAAAAAAAAAAAATCAGTAATCTCTTTATACCTCTATCTGTATGTGCGTGTGTGTGTGTGTGTGTGCCTAAGGGTTGACAATAGTTTAATGCACACACATACTCTGATTGGCTGGGCTGAGTGATGTGATGCTGGTTGGTGTCATCCCATTATTCAAAAGGCAGGGAATGGCGTAGTCTCCCTTATTTACGTGGTGGTAGGAGTTCTGGTGTGTTGTGGGAGAGGTTTGCATGACGGGGCCAAACGAGACTAATAAGACAGTAATGCCACACCAGGCAGGCCATGCACCGGTTGTTTCTCTCTCTACATCCTCCATAATTCTCAGCTATAATTTCACCGTTGACAACATTCTTGCTTTGTGTGTGTGTGTGTGTGTGTGTGTGTGTGTGTGTGTGTGTGTGTGTGTGTGTGTGTGTGTGTGTGTGTGTAAAGTGAATTAACATGGAGCCTGGCTTGGGATTAAAAGAATTAGCAGTACTTGCATATGACTGAGCGTGCAGGGTTAAGTGGCGTGGGAGCATATGAGTAAAGCACACACACACACATACACAAACACACACACACACACACACTCACACACACACACACACACACACTCACACACACACACACACACACACACACACACACACACACACACACACACACACACACACACACACACACACACACACACACACACACACACACACACACACACACAGAGCGCTCTCACCAGAAACAAAAAAAAATCAACACCCCCTCTCTGCCCTCCGTCCTTCACTGTATATCTTCACATCTTCACTCACACACGCCACTCTCCTTTCTTATATTGGGGTTAGCACAGACCTCCAGGGACGCCTCAACCCCACCCTGCCCTGAGAGTAAGCCAGGTGAGACAGTGAGCAAATTGAGACAGATCGTAAGGGAAGGAACTACTATATACTAACTCCACCAGCACCAGCACCACCAACACACACACTATCAACACTAGCACCAGCACCAAAACCAGAACCACCTTCACCAGCAGCAACACCATCACCACCACCATCATCACAAACACCATCACCATCACCAACACCATTATCTCCACTCCATTACCAGCAGCAACACCACGACCACCACCACTACCATCATCTCCACACCACCAGCAACACCACCACCACCACCATCATCACAAACACGACCATCACCATCACCAACACCATCTCCACACCACTAGCAACACCACTACTACCACCAACACCAACACCAGCAGTGGCTTAATTACAAACATTAGTCTTGATCAAGGTCCACAGACGGTGTTCCTGCTGCATTCCAGTAAAAGCCAAGTACAACGAGAGGCGTCTGACTTCCCACCTTCTCCACCACAAGTCTTTACGGAGTTCACAGTTCATGATTACACTAAGTTAATCTGTACTAGTTGGTATATTTGGTATACAACTTACTATATTACTATCAACACAAACACAGGAATAACATAAACTTTGAAGAGGCAGCATCGTGTTGTATTTATGTATGTTTATCAACATAAGTAAAGCGATCAATAAATTAACCTATTCAACGCTCACCTGAGTTAGATCAGCTGGTAGGGTTACCTTCCATCACACATACCTGTAACAAAGAGTAGAAAAGGTTAATTACAATGTTGGAATGTAAATAACTGAGAAAGAGCTCATTTACTGGAGGCTGTGAGTACAAATGTAATGTAATAATTTGCACTAATTTCGACGCTGTAAGTATTAGTGAATATACTCTTTGGGATTCGTCTACCACTAATTTAATAGTAAAGGTCCATAGTTGTATATCTTCCATTGTAATTCAACACTTCATGCTCTTCAATCCCAACACATTATTCTTTTTTAATGATAAAACAGATATGTTCACATAATATCTTTGCCCTTTGATGATTTTCATGAACTTTGTGTAAACTAACATAAACCTTTTATAATCAGTTTGAGTAACGTCATAAAAGGAGCACAAGGTCTCAGTGTATATATTACAAGAATTACCCAGTTCTCCCTGAATAAAAAAAACTCTAGGGATTGTGACACCCACATTTCCATTTACAGTATATAAATCGGTTGTTACTAGCTAACTTTTTTGTTATTTAGTATGGAAACTTTACTTACTTGCTCGAAATATATTTTTTGCTGGTCAAACACTGACCTTGAAGTTAATCTACAAAATAAATACAGTTACAGTTGCGTTAAGTTAGAAAAATATTTATATGATCCTATTCTGTATTGCCTGCAAATCGAAGCACTGATAAAAAAAATCCTTAATGACCATAATAGACAGATGAGAATAATTCGTCCACAATTTCAAAGTTATAATTCTTTGGCTGTGAAATTTTCGTGTCTTAAATTGGCTAATATCGGGACACCATAACAAAGTGGTTCAGTGATTGGCTGAGGGTAATGGAGTGATTGCAAAGTACGGCGGTACTCTGTCAGCTCATGGTTCTTCGTGATTGGATTAGAATGATGACGTCAGGCAAATCGTTCTGTGATTTGAACTGAGAGTGAAGGAGTTGTTAAGAATCACGGTGTATGTTGACGTTGTATGTTGCTTGGTTGAGTACGAGGGCCGGCCACCACGTCACTCCTCGTCCTCGTCTGACCTCTCACACAACCCGTCATTACAAGTGTCCAGGTTAGATTCTGCTTATAGTTGAGGTTCCACATAAACACTGGTCGAGGAAAACACTAACTACGACTTTGAAAAACATAGATATTCATTTGTTGTTGTATTTATTTTCCTCCCATTCCAAGGGCCTTTGCTTTGAGCACAGTGCCTTCAGTTCAGTGGCATGAGTGAGTGATCTTTGAACTGGAGAGAGAGAGAGAGAGAGAGAGAGAGAGAGAGAGAGAGAGAGAAACTGCATACTCCATCCTACACACTGACTGGTAATCGGCTTGTCTGAAATGGGTTCCTCTCTGGCTGTCTGTCTGTTGTCTGCAAAATGCTCTCTGGTAGCGGCTTGGAGGCTCACACATTGATACCCTCAAAGATACATAATATTTCAGTCAGTCTGGGAATATGTTGGTTAGTCAGGTATTTATATAGTTAACTGGCTGCTTCGTTAGTTAATTAGTTAGCTGGGTAGTTTGTAAGTGAATGAGTTACGTAGTTTGTTAGTTAGTTAGTAAGTAGGTTAATAATTATGTTCGTTAGTTAATAATTAGTTAAATTAAACGGTTGCTTAGAAATTGACTTGACTTTTTGAATTCATGAAATATTTGAAAGCCAAGTGAGACTGTAAGAGCATAAAAAAAAAAAAATCACCACACTAAGCTTCATACATCACCACACACACAAGGCTTCATACATCACCACACACACAAGGCTTCATACATCACCACACACACAAGGCTTCATACATCACCACACACACTAGGCTTCATACATCACCACACACACAAGGCTTCATACATCACCACACTAGGCTTCATACATCACCACACACACAAGGCTTCATCACATCACCACACACACAAGGCTTCATCACATCACCACACACACGAGGCTTCATCACATCACCGAGAAAAGCCTCATTCAGAATATTTAAGTGAGAAATTTACTTCCTTCCCTTCCCTTGACATCCGCCGACACTCTACTGACAAGACTCGGTGTGAACATAAATTATTCACTCAATGACATTTCCTAAGAGACATACATAGCAAACATTTATGTGAACGATATATATACTCAGGGAATAGTCAGGAAGGATAGTTATTGGGTCAGAGGTCATCAGGTCTTAGGTTAGGTTAGGTTTGGTTAGGTTAGGTTTGGTAAGGTTTGGTTTGGTTTGGTTTGGTTTGGTTTTGTTTTGTTTGGTTTGGTTAGGCTAGGTTATGTTTGGTTTGAGTAGGTTAGGTTAGGTTAGGTTAGGTTTAGTTTGGTTTGGTTTGGTTTTGTATGGTTAGGTTCGTTTATATTAGGTTAGGGTAGGTTAGGTTAAGTTGGGTTTAGTTAGGTTTAATTTGGTTTGGTCAGGTTGGGGGACGGAGTCTGGTGGGATTATAACATAAAGAAACAGCCAAATCGAAAAGGTAAGAAGGGGAGAGGGGAGAAATAAAGACAATGAGAGTGAAAAAATTAATAGAAATATGTGATTAAATGGACGTAAGTTGGCATAATGAGAGAAAGATTTGATTTTCTCATTTGACATTTTATCCTGAGAAAGGGACGGGACGGTAGGGGAGGAACGAGATGAGAACAGCATAAGGTAAAAATGAGGATTATCCCTGAGTGTAATGATGGGAGAGAGGAAAAAGTATATTCCCAAGGAGTACACGATTCCTCTGTAATGAAAGATGCAGTCTGAGTGGCTCGCGTCAGAAAAATTACCAATAAAATCCTTAAAATGTGGTAAAATCCCGAATATCTGCCAATAACGACACGACAGACATCTCATAAGACAAGCAGTTGTATTTCAAAGATATGATATTTAATTAATTCTTGACAATCTTGGAGTTTATTACGTTTGGGGCGTTGGTGGATAAAAAATTAGATACATGATTATTAGGACATGATTATTAGATAAATCAATATGTACAGAACTTTTTTTAATATCAACAGGAAGGAAAATAATAATAATAATAATAATAACAATAATAATAATAATAATAATAATAATAATAATAACAATAACAATAATAATAATAATAATAATAATGATGATAATAATAATAATAATAAAGTATATATTTTCCCTATTACTCTCTTCACTTGGTACACATGACACTAAACTTTATCGCCAGACCTTCTGCTCGTGATCCAATTAACATGGAGGGCAAAATCTCCCCCTTCCTCCGCCCCCCCACAAGGGATAACATTACACGGCGTTAATGAAGATAGGAAATCCTCGACGGTAAAATGTTCCTCTGGCCACGTTTCCAATTACCATGTCTGTCTGGCTACATCGACACCCTCATTCCAACATCAACATTTTCTCTCCCCCAGGACTAGTGTGACGCTGAGAGGGTGATCTGGTAACAGGGGTGATCTGGTTACAGGGGTGGTACTGATAACAGGGGTGATCTGGTAACAATGGTGGTACTGATAACAGGGGTGATCTGATAACAGGGGTGATCTGGTTACAGGGGTGATCTGATAACAGGGGTGATCTGATAACAGGGGTGATCTGATAACAGGGGTGATCTGATAACAGGGGTGATCTGATAACAGGGGTGATCTGGTAACAGGGGTGGTGCTGCAAGTGACAAACAATAACCTGACAAAGATTAAAGGCTACCCAGAATTCATGTCAAAGCATATTATCTGGAGTTTCCGATTACTGTTTTTAATTTGTTATCGTGTCTAGAGTTTAATCATTGTAAAGTGACCATACACATCGATCGACTATGAATAATGCAAACGTTTGTACAATACTCAGCTGATATTGTAAAAACAGTAACTATATTTTCTAATGAATAAAATTAAACTTCATGTAATTCTTCATTGAGGTTCAACATGGAATTTTGTTATGATGTAAGCTGTGGGAAACATGATATATTCGTGTTGGTAAAGGGATGCACCAACAACAACACCAACAACAACACCAACACCAACACCACCACACCGTCGCCAGACATCAAAGGGGCAACCATTTCAAAACAAGTCGAGGCCGCGGAAGAGTTTTGTGATTTAGCTCTGTATGTGTGTGTATGTGTGTGTGTGTGTGTGTGTGTGTGTGTGTGTATGTGTGTGTGTGTGCGTGTGTGTGTGTATTGTTGTTGTTGTTGTCCAAGGCCAGACTAAGATTGTGATATCGTGTGTTAGTGTCGTGTGTCCTTCATTAGGGTAGACAGACAATTTTTGCGTTGAACTTTTCAATGTCAGTGTCTCATATTCACTGCATAAACAAATATGAGTTTAAGGTTCTACTGACACCCACTGTTTACGTGCAACGACAGAGATAGTGTTTCTCCTTCATCTGCTCAGACCTATACAATAACATTTTCAGTAACTATTCCTTTGCTTACAGTTTCAATAATATTAGGAATTAGGAAAGTTATGCAGCACCTTTCATATTTTAAAAAACTGTTGCTCTGTCGTACAGGTGTTACCCTCGCCACAACATACTCGTACACTTGTTAATGGAGCGGTTTTGCAGAGATTCAAACTAACCGTAGTTGATGCAAATGTGTGTTATTCAAGTCGTTAGTGGCCATGATCACGAAGCGTTACAGTAAATGCTCCAGGCTTGTTAATGCACCGGTATGTGTTGGTTGGAAATAGTAAAAGTGATGAGTCGAGTCTTGCTTCCGTGTAGTGTCTCGCTTTTGTTGGGGCTTCTTACTTATTGTTGTGTATGAACGATAATCCTTTTTACGGGTGATATTTCTGGTGTGATGAAAATTGTAGTTTTATTGGGTGATTGCCGTAATTGTTATTGGTGGTGGGTGATGTTGTAAGATATGTTATTGTAAAAGTCGGAGCGATTTTTCAAGCAGTTACTCGTTGCAAAATATATAATTGGTTATATTGATGATGATGCAACACCTCCACCTGCCGCTGTGTTTCTTTCTCTCTTTGTGTTCGTTGATTGTAATTCTGAAGCACTTTTTTTTTCTCTTTTTTGCAAACTGAATACAGTTTGCAATTAACCACCACCACTACCACTGCTGCACCTGTTGTTTTTTTAATGATGTCACTGGCAGGTCGTGGTTCCAATACTGAAGTTTATATTTTGTCTGTGATGTAGTCGTTGTGTTGTGGTGATGATGGTGGTGAGGTTATGATGATTTTGGGACAGATAGCAAGGATAACTGTGGTGTAGAGGTTATGGTGAGGGTGAAACTGGTAAGAGGAGTAACTATGGTGTTGGTGGTGAGGTTATGGTGAGGTTGAGTGGAACTGATACGAAGAGTACCTTTGGTAGTGGAGGTGGTTTAAGGTGAGGGTATAGTGAGGTTGGGTGGAACTGGTAGCAGGAGGTAACTATTGTGGTAGTGGTAGTGAGGACAGTCTTAGTAATATTGCGAGTGGTGAGGGTTGGAGACACTTGTCGTTGTTATTGGCACTCTGGTCGACACACACGATGACTCCTGGAGCACGGTGTTATCCTCTACACATCATATACTGTCATGTGTGTCGTGTACTTCATCAAGGTTACAATCCCATAACCCTCTCCCACCAATCCTCTTCTGCCACATTCATCACACTACTTTATTAAATTTGATGTGACATATAAGCATCTTCACGTCTCCTACTCCTCAATGTATACCTTCATGTCCTTTGTGTAGCTGTATTCCCACGTCTTCTTCATAACTAGTCTCACTTCTCCCTCATTATAGCATGTCACTCACACCTCTCCATCACCCTCACCTCTCCACCTCTCTTCCACCCTCCCTTTACTACACTTTATTCCACGACCCTACCTACTAACATTCACTACTCGCCTCTCGCTAAAACATTTATTCCACTTTCCTTCCATCTCCCACCCCTCGTCTTATAATTCTCCCACCATCACCTTTACTCTACCCCCCCCCACCTTCCACCTACCCTTCTTCCTCCTTCGTCTCCCATCAACACGTCTCCCATCAACATCCCCTTCATTCCACCAGCATCACAGCTCTTTCAATGGTGGCACTCCAAAAGCATCTCTTCCCGGAACTGACTGATATCATTCAGAGTCCATAAGCAACACAACATATTATATTAAATCCTCTCGTTTCCTACTGCTGCTACATTTGTTTACATCATCATCATGTTGAGTTCAATTTAGTTATTTCAATGTGGCTAACCTAAGACGATTTTGCTCTTCCTAAATCATTCCACTGTACTACACACTAATCGTTCCTGAACACACGTTACTCTCACAAGGATCCTTTCATACAAATCCTCCTCTTCCATCCCAACTCTAGCTTCTCATCCTCGTTTTTCATAATAATTTGCCTTCATCAAAACTCTTTCCTCTGGTAAGGTCCTCCACCCCACTTCATCATCACCAATCTCAATGCTTTCACTCTTTCATTCCATACTCATTCTCAGCATTGCTCTCATCTTCTACACTCCCCCAGTCTCATTACAGCACACCACCACCACCAAGAATTCCACCCACCCTCACCCCTCATCCCTCTCATTAGACCACACACACACACACACACACACACACACACACACACACACACACACACACACACACACACACACACACACACACACACACACACAACACACACACACATACACACACACACACAAACACACACACACACACACACATTACAGTCCCAGCAACTACTTATCATGGCTCTTTTTCTCCCACACCACAACACACAATTCTCTCTTCTCCTCATCCATCTTTCTCTTCCTCAGCATCCCACGGTTCCCACTCCACTGCCCGTCATCACTCATCCTTTCCCATCATCCCACACCTACATACGGTCATTTTAATTTCCTCCTCAACAATCTTCCTCTCCCACACCACACCACACCACACCACACACCACAGTCCAAATAACCTCTCCTCTCCCATCACACCCAGCCACACACACACTTTCACACACACACACACACACACACACACTTTCCACGGTCCCCACATTCCATCATCACTCTTCCCCTCCATCACCATCCATCTACACTTCCCCTCACGACACCAGCAGGGCCCATCTCCCTTCACCCCGTCTCATCCCTCCCTCCCCCTCCATCACACACCACAAACAAACAACACACAGCCTCCACGGACATCAGAGAGCGATCACACCCGCTTTTAAATCCGGATCCTGAAGGGAAAAACAAACAACATACACACCACAGGGACCACCACACAGGAACCGAATGGGGCAGATGAAATGAAACCATCAACAAATACAACAACAACAACAACAACAACAACAACAACACAGAACGAAGGGAATGGAGGCACATCAGCAAATCCCCCGTGTCTGTGTAAATAAAGGCAATACTCTGCTAATGGTGATAAGAGAGAAGTAAATCCACTCTGTTCTTAATCCTGGGGAAATGTGGCGTGGGTGTTGCAGGCGCAGTAATACAAGCAAAACAAACCCTGCTTTCATTATCACGGCAGACACAAAAACATTTATATAACTAACTCCCAGTGGGCTTATGGACGTATCAGTAAATTGCCTATTTTCCGAAGTCCGAGGGAAAAACAAAAAACACAAAATAATGATTATAATAGAGCGAGTTGATAGCAGCTGTAATCACACTTGGCTCGGCTCTGACACTCCCGTCCTCACCAGCTGCGTCGCGTAATTACAAAATATTTTAAATACATACTCACAGGCGCCTACATTTAATATCCTTCGTATACGTCTATGCTTATCTATTTATTGTCTATCGAGATATCTATTTTTGTATGTATCAATAACTATTTATAATTTATTATCTTTCTCTGTCTGTCTGTCTGTCTCTCTCTCTCTATATATATATGTGTCTGTCTGACTGTCTGTCTATCTCTTTCTCTTTCTCTCTCTCTCTCACACACACACACAAACAAACACACACTCACGGACATATAATTCTATCTCTTAGTCCTGTTTTTGAGAAGGGGACCCAATATTTGCGAGTGAGGAAGTAATTTAAGAGCAGCGAGAGTCAATCACCGTAGTAATCAGGGAGTCACTCACGGCTTTTACATTCGGATCCAACTTTTGTCCTCGCACCTCACTTGAAGTTGACGTTGTAATGGACCTCTCCTCCTCTCACTCCACTCCACTTCCATCTCTTCACATCCATTTCCTTAATCCTCTCTCTCTCTCTCTCTCTTTCTCTCTCTCTCTCTCTCTCTCAACTCAACTCGCTTCCACCAGTATAGAGAGAGAAAGAGAGAAAAAAAGAGAGAAATAGATAGATAGATAGAGAGAGAGAGAAATACTATCATTAACAATCTCTCTCTCTCAACTTAACCTGCTCAGTAGAGAGATAGATAGATAGATAGATAGATAGGTAGATATATAAAGATAGATAGATAAGAGAGAGAGAGAGAGAGAGAGAGAGAGAGAGAGAGAGAGAGAGAGAGAGAGAGAGAGAGAGAGCATCATTACTACTACATGTACCTGCACACCTCCATTAGCAAAGGACAACAATAACAACACGGAGTCTGTCTAGGAATTATTGTCTGCAAGTGTACGACGTGTCCCATCTCTCACTCCTCCCTAATACCTTCCCTCTCTCTCCACCCTGGATCTCCTACTCCATCCCTAATTCTATCCATCCCTTATTTATCTCTCACTCCTCCCTAATACCTTCCCTCTCTCTCCACCCTGGATCTCCTATTCCATCCCTAATTCTATCCATCCCTTATTCTATCCATCCCTTATTTATCTATGTGTTTATGACCCTGTTTAATTTATGTATGTATGTATATTATTCTTATATTTAATTCTATCCATCCCTTATTTATGTATGTGTTTATGACCATGCTTATATTTATGTATGTATGTATATTATTCTTATATTTAATTCCTCCACCCTTTATTTATCCATTTTTTTTGTGTTTATGACCATGTTTATATTTATGTATGTATGTATATTATTTCTCCCTAATTCTATCCACTTTATTTATCTATTTGTTAATGACCATGTTTATATTTATGTTTGTATGTATATTATTCCTACCTAAGTTTATCCACCTTTATTTATCTATTTGTTTGTTTATGCCCCTGTTTATATGCATGTATGTACAGTACATACAGTTTTTGTAGTCTACGTATGTAAGTATTTATGTATCAAACTTTTCTATATCATGTTCACGTCACCTATATAAACACTTTCTCCTTCAATTTGGATGCTATTTGAAACGATACTTTTGTCTTTTTTAACTCTTTTGTCTTCTAACTATTACGGTCTCTATCTATCTATCTATCTACAAGACTTGGCCATACCTAATATCGCTTCTGTAATCCGATTCCACTTACTCTTCCTACTCCTTCTGTCTGTTCATTCCTCCTCTCATTCTCCTCTTCCTCCTCATTCTCTCTCTATTTGATCCTTCTCCTTTCAATCCTCCTCCTCCCTTTCTCTGTGCCTCGTTCTTCTCCTTCTAATCTTCCTCCACCCTCTCTTCCCTCTCTTTCAAATCCTCCTCCACCTCCTCTTCCTTTCTCTGTGCCTCGTCCTTCTCCTTCTAATCCTCCTCCATCTTCTCTTCCTCTCTTTGCCTCGTCCCTTCTCTCTTGTTATCCCCATTCATCTCCATCTGCCCTTCCTCCTTCCCAATTGGCTCTTCTTCCCATTTTTCTTCGCCTCTACCTTTTCCTTAAACCAGAAACTTTGCCAACATTTCTTTCCATTTTTAGAAACCGTTCCCTTCCCCTCCTTTCTTCCTCAGTTGTCCCATCCACATCGTTATTCGCAACATCTGCCAAACCCCTTCTTCTTCCACGTCTTCCCTTTCCCCCTCACCCCTCTTTTGTTCCCCTTCTATATACCCTTCTCCCTTTCAGCAACGCCGTGTCCCCTTCTGCCGCCTCTGCCTCGCCTGCCTGCCTGGCTCTAGTACACACACGAGGCAGTTTGTTAGTGAGGCAGCTGGACATTACTACCTGCCCCGCCCCGCCCCACCCCACCCTCCTCACCCAGCCCCGCCCTTCCCTGCCCCGCCACGCCACCCTCGTGTCTCCTCCCCTTCCTGTTTCCTCCTTACTCCTTCCCCCTTCTCTTCTTCCTACTTCCTTCACTCACAATTCATCTCTCTCTCCTCCTTCCTTTCTGTTTCAATGTTAACCTTCTTTGGCCCTGGTTTCTCCCTCCCCCCCCTCTCCACTTTACCCCATATCGCTCCCCTCCTTCCTTCCTCCAGTTTCTCCCACTCACACACCCTCTTTCTTCACTCCCACCCTCCTTCGGTACTGTTTCTTCCATTCTTATTCACCCCAATTCATTTCCTCTTTTACATTCCTTCCCTCTCCTTGAACCCTCCTGTTTCCACCCCACGTTTCCTACCTCCACCCGCCTACCTCTCTATTACACTTATCATCCCCTTTCTTCACTTTCCCTCACCTCCTTCCATGATGCCATCCTCTCTCCTCCATGGCTCCATCCTACCTGACACTCCTTTCCATCTTGTCTCCTCTACCCGTCCTCACGCTACGTTCCGTCTCTCCTTACCATCTTTTCTTTCGCCTCATTTTTCCTGTCTCCTAAACTCTATACCCGTCCTACTCATGCCCTCTTTTTCACTGTAGGCAATAAATGGCAGACTGGCCTTTACGGTAGCGAACATAAGGCTATTATAGGATATACAGAGGTAGGCATCAGGGAAGACATAGTGTACGGTAATGTAAATGTGCCGTAAAGGAGAACAGATGTATCAGAGGATAAATAATGACAGGAAATGTGGTAAACAGACATAAATACAGCCTATGCCTAAACTGACAGATAAACGAGACAGATAAAATAATGATGACATGGTTTTGGGGATACATTAGAGAGATAGATAGATATATACACAGTAGCTGCATGGAAATAGACACGTGCCATAAACAAGGAAGGTTAAATACAGATAATAGGAAGAAGAATTAAAAAGTAGACTGATATGAGCGATGATGTGGAAGAAACGACCGAAAAAGTTATTATGAAAAACTATATGACAATGGACAAAATTTAATCTTGAAAGCGATGCATAAAGAAAGGAAAAAAATAAGAAAAGGTGCTAAAGAAGTGAAAAGATATAGAATGCAAAGGAAAAATACAAACGATAAACACTGCATGAGGAAATGAAGAGGATAGTGAGGGCGGGGAATGCGAGAATGAATGGAGGAAGTGAAATGGAGAAAAGAGATAAGTGGAGAAAAAGAAGAGAGAAAAATGAGCAAAGATAAGGCACAAGAATAACAAGGGGGAAAAAAAGAGGGATTTGGGTGAGTGGATGAGGGTGGGGTGGGGTGATGTGGGGTGAGGGTGGGGTGGGGTGGGATGAGGGGTGAGGGAGGGGTGGGGTAGGGGGGTTTAGAAGGTGCATGGTACGTGGGGAGAGGATAACATTTCAACGAGGAGAGAAAAGAGAGAAGGAAATGAGGGAAAGTGGGAAAATATGGACTCGCCAGAGGAAAGGAGAGGAATTGTGAGGTGTCAGAGTGAGAGAAACTGAGAGAGGAAATGGGATAAGGGGATAAGGAAGGAGAAAGATAGAATGGAAGTATATAGGGAGGAGATAATGGAAAAAAGTAGGAGAAGGAGGGAGAAATGGAAGAAAATAAGGGAAGGAGGGAAGGGAAGAGGAGAGGAACCGAGAAGGCATGAAGGGGCAAAATGAAAGAAGGAGAGAGAAAGAATGGAAGCAAGGAAGGAAGAAAGAAAGAAAGTAGAAGAAAACAGGGAAGGAGGGGAGGGAGGGAAGAGGAGAAAAACGGAGAAGGCATAAAGGAAGGAGACTAAAAAACTTGGTGGTGTGGAAAGGGAAAAAGGAAGGAAAGAATGAAGTATCAAAAGGCAGATGGAAGGAAGGAAAGGAGGGGAGGGATATGAGGAAGGAAGGAAGGGAGGGAGGGAGGGAAAGATATGAGGAAGGAAGGAAGAGAGGGAGGGAGGGAGGGAGGGATCGATATGAGGAAGGAAGGAAGGAGAGGAAATAAGTGGTGCCAGGTGAAAGGAAATATGGAAGGAAAGGAATTATGAGACCAATAAAAACATGTATAT
>JAWZYT010003127.1:202500-265000 GCA_034508575.1 Petrolisthes manimaculis | reverse complement strand
GCTAAGGAGACTAAAATCCCTGGGCATGGCACCACCTGAGCTGAGGACTATATATACAACATTCATTCTTCCCAAACTCACTTATTCAGCACCAGCCTGGGCTTCATCACTCACTCTCACACAACAACGACAACTAGAAAGAGTTCAAAAAAGAGCCTGCAAAATCATACTCGGCGAAACATATACCAGCTACGAACTTGTCCTGACCACCTTGAACCTGACCACACTCTTCCACCACCACATGCACATCCTCAAACAGTTTGGGACCAAGCTCCTCACACCCCCCCGACATAGACATCTATTACCACCACTAAACCCACCTCCCAGACGCACTACAAGACACCACAACAAAATTAAACCTATCAGAGCAACCACAGACAGATATAAGAAAAGCGCCATACCAACCATAGTCAACACAATAAATAACTCCTAAGAATAACACACACACACACACACACACACACACACACACACACACACAGGCCTACACTGCACCTCAATATTAATCCCCCCTTTAATCCTAACCCTGACCTGACACCACTACCCTCCCAGGACATGTACACATGTACTATTGTATTTATTTATTTCCATGTTTTTCTATGTTCAATTTATTATTCATCCCTAATATTTATACATGTATCCATTCATTCATCCTCATTTTATTATCATTTTAAATGTATTATGTATATTTTCAGCCTATCAGCTGCCATTCACCAATAAACCGTATATTATTTTTATTATTATTATTACCCCTCAGATTCAATCAGGGGAAGTTGGCAGCTCTGTACCGAGTTGCCCCACCAACCAAACCAAACCAAAAAAAAAAAAAAACCACACACACACACACACACACACACTGCTACACTGTTTCTTTCGGCCTTAGAGCGGGTCCGGTTCAGGTGAAGTGAGTGAAGAGGAGGAGGAGGAGGAGGGGCCGATACCAGATACGAAGTTACGGAGGGTATATATATAAAAAAAAATCTTCCTGCTGTGTTAGTCCATTGGTTGTTGGCCTCTACAATTTAGCTGTGGCAGAAGAATTATATACTCCATTTTCGAGGATTAGTTGTTGTCTTTTGTGATGCTGTATTGTGAAATGGATGTGATTCAACCGAGGAGTTCTTTTGTTACACCGCCCCGAAGGGAGGGTGTATTGTTTTAGGTGCCGGATATTTATTTATCTGTTCGGGTGTTTGTTTGTGGTCTAGCGTCCACAGGTTTAGCCGCATGATGTTCATTTTTTTTTGTATTGATAGATATTCATCCTAAAACAAAATGATTTTATTGATTAACTTTTGGGCAAAATCGGTCGAAGGTCAAGGTCACAAAAAAATAACGATAGCAAAGGGCGAGTGGTGGCTGGTATCTTTAAGGGGCGGTGTTGCCATCGAATGATATCTTGTTTGTTTTGTTTTTGTCGTGCCGTGTGGAAATAATTAAACCGAGCTCCTTTGTTTGTTTTCTTTTTGTGATGCCGTGATATAAAATTAAAATACTGTAACCTGTTTTTGCACATCTACTTTTAAGTACTTTATCCCTTTTTTGTTTGGAGGAGGGTGCTAGCTCGCCAGACAAAGCTCCCCACTCCCCCTACCCCACTTCCAGCCTACCCCCTTTCCAGCTTCCCCACCCTCATCCAGCCTCCCAACCCCATCCAGTCTCCCCTTCCCATCCAGCTTCCCCACCCCCATCCAACTTCCCCACCCCCATCCAACTTCCGAACCCCATCCGGCCTCACAATTCTGTCCAGTCTCCCCACCCCCATCCATCCTCCCCTTCTCATCCTACTTTCCCCCTTTACCAGCTTCCCTCCCCCCATCCAGCCTCCCCCCATTCCATCTTTCTTCCATCTAGTCTCCCCCCCTTCCAGTTTCCTCCCCCCCCCCCCATCAAGTAACTTTTAATTGGTGATGACTTACTTTGCCCTGAGAGAGAGAGAGAGAGAGAGAGAGAGAGAGAGAGAGAGAGAGAGAGAGAGAGAGAGAGAGAGAGAGATGTTTTTTGTGTGTGTAATTTTAGTGAGTGTGTGTGTGTGTGTGTGTGTGTGTGTAACTTTGTGTGTGCGTGCGTGTATATTTTCGTGGTCTAAAAGTTGATAATAACCTGACCTAATAACCACAAACTATAGTCTATATGTAATCAACCATCACTTCACCTTCCTACATACACTCTGTAATATAATCATAGCAGCAAACCTCATCATCTTTGCTAATTAAAACAAACAAGTAGCAACAATATCGGCTTATCTATATGTAAAGGAAGTGGTGTTAGTGATGGTGGTCGTGGTATTGGTGGTCGGGGATGGTGGCAGTGGTAGTCGTGGTCGTGGTCGTGGTCGTGGTGGTGGTGGTGATGGTGGAGATGGTGGTTGTGATGGTGGTTGTGGTGGTGGTGGTGGTGGTAGTTATGTAAATGATGGTGATGATGGTGGTGGTGATAGTGGTTATTCTAGAATCTATTTGGTATTGATAGTGATGGTGGTGGTGGTTATAGTGGTTATTCAACTTGTTCTGGTAATGATGTTGGTATTGGTAGTGATAGTGGTGGAGATTACTCTTATGGCACTGTTGGTGATGGTCGTGTATGTGTGTGTGTGTGTGTATGTGTTGTAAGCCAGACTAGATTTGGTTTGCTAAAGAAAGAAAACAACATATGTGATTATTCTGTTTATACATACACAAATTTATACCATCTCAAATGATCCTTTAACCCAATCATGAAGAAATAAACAACAATCTGTCACAATTTACATCTTACAGTATAATTATATAGAGAGGAAATGAATTGATGATTGGACGAGTGAACGAATTAATAGTTTAATCAATTGGTACCGTAGCTTCTCTTCTGCCCCACTAGATGACACCATAACGATGATAACAACACCTTATTTATACACGTCACTATCAGGAGAGAGCAGCTGCACCGTCACTAACAGCATCTTTGAATATTGTCAGGCATCTTCTATGTTGTGAGTTGATAATTAACAATGTAGGGTGTGTTTTCTTAACGTGTTTGCGTAGCCAGGATAATTGACGAACAACTGGACCCATCAGATCACCACTGAAAAATCCCAGACGCTTCTCGTGGACTCAAACCAGGGCCCTTGCCATTCGCAGTCCGTCTCTTTATCCACTCTGTCACTGCCTCCAACAATTTGCTGTAATATCATGAAAGAGATATCAGGGTTTGTAGCAATATACTTAAGTTTAGCTTGTAAAAGATAAGTTTTCTGTCGTAATGAAACAATACTTTGAAGAAAACGTGACCAAAGTGAAATTTCCAGGACAAACAAGATCAAACAATATACGTATATAAAGATATACTTTTATTAAGGGACCCTGTGATGTTGTCGGAAAATTGGAGGTAAATGAGTCCATCAAATATTGCCACGAAACACCAGCTTGTTTCGTGGTATAGTCAGGAGGAATCAGAAGTCTCCAATTATCATACACGATCACAGAGTCCTGAATTGATTTGCTAATCAATGTTGTTGTATTTGTGTTGTATTTCGTGTTGGCTGCCTGGATACCTATACACGAAAGACTTGGGAATTGGCCTCATGGTCTTTAGGATGGGGTCGTGGTGGGTCATGCTGGGTTCGTAGTGGGTTGTGCTGATCATGCTGTTCCATCACGTGGTCTGGCTGGTCGTCAATTCCTTGTGCCATAATCTTGTTCTTGGTTTCTGGAAGGAGTGTGACGATGAACGCTGCCGCCAGTGATGTCAGACTAAACAGAGCAGATGGACCCCATACCCATACCTCACCCTGAAGCAGTGACAAAATAGTATAAAACACTTGCATTAACAGAAATTAGCAACTCTTTCTTTCTCTCTCTACGAGACGGTGCATAGATGTGTAGATGACAAACAGGTACCAAGTCTCTATCATAATAATTGCTGGTACATTAATTTCACAAGTTTTGCTCACAACATGGGACTATTATTAATGAATTTCTTGTTCATATTTTATAACACCATCTTTGTTAAAAAACAGGACACTTACGAAAATGTCGTTTATGTAGGGTGAGCAAGAACTACTCAGCTTAGCAAACATATTGGCTTCTCCCATAACTCTTGCTCTGTACTTGGTGGAGAAGAGTTCAGTGGAGTAATAGAAGATGAGACCAAACGCTGCAGTGATGGCCATCTTACCACTCAGGGACAACACCATCTTGGCCCACGAAGGAACTGTGTGGGTTGGAAGAACACACGGAATTACTCAATAAAATTTAGTATATGCACACGAAATACTCAAGAATCATCAAGGGTAAAATTATGGTCCTGGTCCTCTACGACTCTATGTTATAATATGGGCTAGTTAGGAAAAAGAAAGTGCCCCAAATTTGAAGCTAATGGTTTGATATTAGTTGCGTGATATGGTGATCTGTGCAGTAATGCTGGAACTAGATGAAGGTAAGGTAATGTATATCGAAAAAAGTTTATTACAAAAAATATCTATAAGTAACTTAAGAAAGATATAATATATTTTTCTTTCCTGCAAATGGGTTTGATTAACAAGTTAACATTCTGACTAGTACCAGACTGGCAAATGACAATACCTGAAACCTATAGTCCTTCAGTTTTATGAAGGCGAAATGCTGTGGCTGGGATAATCCCGTCAATAATGTGTATCTGCCACCAACATTTATTCTAAATCAAATTGACCCCATAGGTGGATATTGCGGGCATTAGTGATGTGGACAATACTAAATTTAAGTGTTTTGGCGCCCCATCGGCTGCAGCCACTAGCTTTTAGTTTTTCAGCTATCCCTCTTTCCATTCTATTGCCTTCCTGCTTGCTGTCTCACCTCTCTATCACCGTTTTCTGGTGCAATATGACTGCTGTTGCGGCGCCTAATATCAATCAATCAATCAATCTCTACATATTGAGAACTAAAATGCGATCAACAACATAATCTCAGCCGCAGTTTTTCGAATCATATAATTGGACTATAAGTGATAAGGGAGAAAGGACTATATTGTTACAACTTTTTAAGAATGAATAAGTTTAAAAAAGAAAAGAGGGAAGGGCAAGCAAGAGAGTGATAAGACAGTAGGAAGGATGTGTAAGGTTGTCAGTATACTTGAGAGATACTGTAATATAATTATATAGCCTATGCATAAAATTATACAAAGTTTATTGAAAACGCCATATAGCGCCGCCTAATTAAGTTTAGCATCGATTACTTTTAAGGAAATGCATACAGTATTTAGAAGAAAATATCCTGGTAAATAGCTTAATGAATTTGTTGACAATTATGATTATTAAAAAAGTTAGACATTTAAACCGTCTTTTGTCGAAAAAAAATATATACAGCTAGGCTTGGGAGAAGGTGATAAATAGGCTGGACTACAAGCACGAGGGATTTGATTGATATTAGGTGGCACAACAGCGAGGAAAAGGTGATAGAGAGGTGTGACAGCAAGTAAGAAGAAAATAGGAAGAAAGGATGGACAGTTGAAGAAATATAAGCTAGTGGCTGGAGCCGAAGACGCGCCAAAACCCTTAAAGTATTGCCCACATCATTACAAGCAATACCCCCCTACGGGGCAAGAACGAGGGATAAAAGGAATACAGGGATATCTGTCTAATATCCAAAGGATAATATATATTCAGTAGTCTATCCCACTACGATGGTGAACAATGGAATGTGCCTTTATTTAAAGGATATAATGTAACAGATATTTGTTATTACTTTTCAACTAATCACCTTCATTTATCTTCCCCTTCACCCTCGGCTCAAATCATGATCGCATTAATTTTTCTTCTCTTCTATATCCACCTACGTTAATGCTGTATGCATTTCTTTAAACCCGGGTTGCAGGCTCACTAAGATAAATACATGAATAACATAGAATAATAATGTTCGTGACAATAAAATAAATATGAAGTTCATACACAAATCCACCTAAAATATATTTATAATCGAATATTCATATATTTAATTATCAATAAAACAAAATCATTGCACAAATATTAGCCTTCGAGAGAGAGAGAGAGAGAGAGAGAGAGAGAGAGAGAGAGAGAGAGAGAGAGAGAGAGGGGGGGGGGTAGGTGAGGCAGTGGCTGCAGTGTTTATAATTCTGTAAATAATTCTGGTTAAAATGCCTTTTAATCATAATTTTGCATTTCAATTTCTGGCCTTGTATTTTCTTAGATTGATAATTCTGGTCATATGCAAAAGCTCATTCTGTATGGGTCACGAGAATGATGTCATAGTAAAAACTGAGTCACGACTGAAAAAGTTTTAACTATTGGTGATTCGATACCATTCACAGTTTATGCTTCATTCCTTCCTCCTGACACACCGTCTTCTCTACCTGATCATTCGTTACCCTCCTATAGCCCCGCCCACATTTCTCTCCTTCTCTCCCACTAACATCCCCCCTCCCTCCACCTGCAACTGTTACCAGATCCGACGAGGCATAAACCAAGTCACAGATGGATATGGTCTGGACCATTGATCTGTCCGGAGCTGTACATGCTCACACTGCTTATTGCTGGGCCAACATTGCTTGTGGTTGGAAGGAGAATAACGCTTGGGTTATAACACTACAACTAACCATGGAATAAAATGGGAAATAGTCTCATTCTCTTTCCCAGCTAATTTAACATAGTTAGTTTTCAGCTCAACCAAACCTAACCTAACCTAACCAAACTAGGACCTTGCCTAACCTAACCTAGCCGAGCTCGTGCATATATTGAGTTGGAGAGTGTTTCTATGCCTCACGGACACAGCTGTAAACTCTTGACTATGTAACAGCCGGCGAGCACTCCACCTCATATATGAAGCACTTCCCGTTACACAACTGTCACACGGCAGGCTGAACATCTGCGCACGCATCCTCATCTGGCTGCCAGCCTGTACATAAGGTGCAGCAGCGACTAAACGAGAAGATCCCGGGTTCGATTCCCGAGTCAGTCGAATTATTGGACAATTTTCCCAGCCCCATATGTCTCTGTTCACCTAGCAGTAAGTAGGTACAGTCTGTTACAGTTCCGACTGGGCCACCCAGTATCGAGAGATCATAGATGTGGCAGTAGTGTGTGTGTGTGCGTGTGCTCGATAATTATACGGATCGTCAACACTCTCCCTCTGTAGTGAACATGACTCTGCCTCAAAGTTCATTCCATAGATGGCGCTGTGTAATTGTGGAAGGAATATGGACTGCAGGGTTGAAGTTTCGGGAAACAGCTATGCTCGTACCAATGAGTCATGAGCTCTCAGGCAGAGTGGTTGAGGAATGTTATTATGGAAATTTAGAACCTATATTATATACAGGGTGTCCGGAATTTTTTGCCCGAAAAATTGGCAAATGCATGCTTTATCAATTCTGAAAAGAAAATACTCTATTGATGTGATCTTTTTTTTTTTTAGTTTAACGGTAATTGAGACATTTAATTAAGGGGGTGTGGGAATAGGGGACAGGCTTGGGGGGGGGGGGGGTGCGGTAATATGGGGACAGGCTTAGAGTGGGTAGAAAGCCTGTCCCCCTATTTCTGCACCCCCCTAAACCCCCAAGCCTGTCCCCCTACTCCTGCAACCCCCAAAGCACCCCCCCCCAAGCCTGTCCCCTACTCCCACACCCCCTTAATTAAATGTCTCAATTACCTCTAAACTAAAAAAAAAATAGATCATATCCATAGAGTATTTTTTATTTCAAAATTAATAAAGCATGCATTTGCCAAATTTTCTGGTAAAAAATTCCTGACACCCTGTATATAGAACCTATATTACACAATGAGTAGGTGAAACTAAGGTAAAGTTGCTCGTAGCCTCAACAGTGAATATTTCTTCTTAATGGTTATCATGTTTGGCATGCAACATTGCTCAGCCGTTCTGACAGAGCTCGCATCTCGTTGCCATGATGGTTATCTTGTTTTTCTACCAACTAGGATTGGGCAGATAGGTTGTTTCTTTTCTTTGTCCATCATATTTTGGTAAGCATAATTTGAGATCATCTTTCATTTCGTATTTTACTTGTAAGTCAATTTGCAATAATGTATTACATGCATAATAAAATTCCTTCATTGACAACAAGCTGACCTGGAATAAACACGTGGCTACTGTGGTGAAGACCAAGATCTAGGATACCAGGTCTGCTCATCGCGCATATCGGGTCGGGCTGGTACGTCGATTGGCCCCCAAACTGAGGCTTCCCAAGTCTGTCAAATATGGGACGGGATAGTAGTCTTTATGATCGGGGTACATACGGATCAATATTAGCGGCCCCTCGCATTTCAGTGGCAAAATTGCCTTACTTTCTTGCCAAAATTCATGGCTTAGACTTTGTGTAGGTGAACCGTTTTTGTTTCAAAAAATCCTTCAAAAGCATAGGTATTGAAAGTTCTCAGTGGAAATTTTTGAGAAATTACAAATAGGACTAGAAATAGTGATGTGAAAACAACATGTATATGGGAGAATTCCTTCCCTCTGCCTGCGTATAGAAAATGGAAATATTTTAATCCTTACCTGACTCACCTTATCAAATTCTTTAAACACCTCCACCCAAGGGTAACTGACCCACCTCCAACACACACACACACAACCATGAATGTCACATAGTTCCTATACAGACACCGTCGTACAAGGTCCCTCTGTGTAGCTTTTATTTTTTCTCCGGTGATGTTTATTGTGGACTGGTAGACAGTAGCAGTACACAATGACCAACAATTGTGCTATATATGGTTGTTTCTCCAATTACTAAAATAAAGATTTCATAAGTTTACACCACTTCCCCAAGAACAGTGAACTTAGAAACAGGTGGGTTCACTTATGTCGGAGAGAGGATAAAATCCTCGCTGAGAAATATCCACACATTAAAATATGTGTGTATGTGTGTGTGGGGGGCAGTTACCCTTGGGTGGAGGTGTTTAAAGGATTTGATAAGGTGAGTCAGGTACACCGTTCACATAATGATGAATTTATTCCAGAGATAACGGTGTATGGCTGTGGAGAAGAGAAGGGCGAAGTCTCAGAAAGTAGCCTAGGTGGGCAAGGTGAAGTTCGTTGAAACGTTCCGGTTGAAGTCAGACTTGAAAAATATACTCCCGGATAGTGGTCCCTCTGAGTGTGCAGCGTGTTTTAAGATGTGATCTCGGGCACGGACGCGAATATTTCATATTTCTTTATAATGCAAGTAAATCTTGGTTTAATCACGTGTTCTGTCTGACTTTTACTAGGAGCTAATATTCTTTAGGATTATTACACATACAACATGATATCGGTAATGTCAATTTATAGACACATTCTTATGTGAGAGGGATAGTCTCGGAATAATTTCATAATTCGTAGGATTTATGGTAACGTGTGATACAATAAACAAAGTAATAAAAATATTTATGATTCTATCATTATAAAGAGTCGTTACGCTCATCAAATACTGACTGGCAAACTACATTACTAGCTAAAGTAATGACCCTACGTATCCGTGTGCTCAACCGGTGCCTTCCAGTGAACTTCACCTTGCCCACCTTGGCTACTTTCTGAGACTTCGCCCTTCTCTTCCCCACCGCCACACACCGTTATCTCTAGAATATATCAATCATTATGTGAACGATGTGCAATTTTGGTAAAACACCTACTGTTATGCACACACCATTTTTCACTACAAAAGGTTTATTAGCAAAAATCGGGGTAATCAAATAAGAGGTTAAACACGCGTTTGGTCGCTAGTAGTGATCCCTCTTCCCCATTCAGGTGTGGCTTCTAAACAAACATAACCCAGTTAATTTAACAATCAATGCCAGTTGATTATCATTGGCAAATTGATTGATTGATTGATTGATTTTTGGCGCTGCAACATCGAGATCATATAGCTCCAGAAGGTGATAGAAGAGGTGGGACAGCAAGCAGGAAGGAGATAGAAAGAAAAGAGAGACAGTTGAAGAACTGAATAAAAATAAGAAAAGTGAAGAAATTAGAAGGAGGTGAAGAAGAATGTATCATTGGCAAAAAGATCACATATTTCGACACTTATTTATTTAAGGTAGAATGTGAAGGAGTCAGGGCTGGTCCCACATAATCATTTTGTTTGTCAGATTCCTCCCCAAACACACTCGTAAACCTTCGTTATTTCCCAAAAGCTGAGTATACCTATTCACCAAAACTATCAAGCACTTGTATTATTACAATATCTGTAAATTTTACTCATCAGCTTAATACAATAAATCAGTCAAAAGTCATTAACACAGTTTAGATTTTTTCGTTTGGACACTAACAAACTACAACGAACAACTGTGGAATTGGTCCTAAATCTCCATACGATTTTATATCTAAAGAGACTGGATAAGATAAAGATAGTCTTCATTTGAGAGAGAGAGAGAGAGAGAGAGAGAGAGAGAGAGAAAGAGAGAGAGAGAGAGAGAGAGAGAGAGAGAGAGAGAGAGAGAGAGAGAGAGAGAGAGAGAGAGAGAGAGAGAGAGAGAGAGAGAGAGAGTTACATAGAATCACAGACCACAACAGACCTTACGGTACACACGGGGTGATCTGATTAGAAGGTTACTGGTGGAGAAAGAATTTCTCCCCACTGATAGTCGTAGATAAGGATAGCAAAGTAGAAGGCTCTCTCCCCACCCTCCACTCCCTCCGGCCTGAGCCGTACAGGAAATAAAGTCAGGAGTCAGAACCTTGTGGGGTTGGTAGAAAAACTCCACAAGGAAATTTTATAGGAAAGATAGAAAGTAGTTGAAATTTGGCTAACTTGCCACCTGTAATGGGCAAAAATTATTCATTAGTAAACATCGAAAGTCGGGGATTAGATGCAAGGTGTTTATCTAGGCGACGTTTGAAACTGTCTACAGTGTTACATTCTATTACGTTACGGGGAAGCCCATTCCATAAGTTGACGACTCTGTTAAAAAAGAAATTCTTGTATTCGTGTGAATTAAAAGATTTACCTATGATTTTGCAGCAGTTACCTCTCGTATAGGTTGAATGATCGATATTGAAATATTTGTTGCAGTCCATATTGTCTATGCCTTTGATTATTTTGAATACCTGGATTAAGTCGCCTCTCAATCTACATTGTGCTAATGGGAATAGATTCAATTCATTTAGTCGCTCCTCATACATTTTGTTTCTTAGACTTGGTATCATTTTAGTAACTCTACGTTGGACTCGTTCCAATTTTACTATATCTTTCTGGTAGTACGGGCACCAGGCTTGGACACAATATTCCATAAGGGGACGGACCAAGGAATTATACAAAGTGAGGATTGTATCTTTAGACTTAGAGAGAGAGAGAGAGAGAGAGAGAGAGAGAGAGAGAGAGAGAGAAGGAGTATTTAGTAATGAAGAATTTTACTATGCATGTAATACACTGTAACGTGGCTTACAAATAAAATACAAAATCAGAGGTGAACATCAAATAATGCTTACCAAAATATGATGGCCAAAGCAAACAACCTATCTCCTCGATCTTAGTTGGTAGAAAAACAAGAAAACAATGCAATGTTGCATGCTAAACATGAAATCCATTTAAAATTGTTTTTCACTTTACCTTTGCTTCACCTACTCATTGTGTAATATAGGTTCTATATATATATATATATATATATATAATATAGGTTCTAAATTTCCATAATAACATTCCTCAACCACTCTGCCTGAGAGCTCATGACTCATTGGTACGAGCATAGCTGTTTCCCGAAACTTCAACCCTGCAGTCCATATTCCTTCCACAATTACACAGCGCCATCTATGGAATGAACTTTGAGGCAGAGTCATGTTCACTACAGAGGGAGAGTGTCGACGATCCGTATAATTTTCGAGCACACACACACACACACACACTGCTGCCACATCTATGATCTCTCGATACTGGGTGGCCCAGTCGGAACTATAACAGACTGTACCTGGCTGTATGAGCCAGGATAGCATCCTTATAGGCTGGGGGAAGATGTGTTGATGTAACAAGACCAACTGCCTTAATTAATGACCAACACCATCAGTCGATAGGCATAAAGCATTAATCTTTTTCCACTCTGGGTTACTCCTGGGTTACATCTGCCTTTGCTGTCTCGCCTGACCTGCTGCTCCAGCCATTCCTGCCGATTTAGCACTCACCTGCCGCCTGTTCAAGCACCGGCCTTCCTGCTCAAGCAGCAGCCTGCCGCCCCTAGTCATCACCTGACGTAGTGCTCGCTGCCTAGCTACTCCATGCCCCTCGTCTCTCCATGTCCAGGTCGAAGAGTGTACCATTACTTTACTATATCATTTACCTGGGTGTTGAGGTAGGTTAGTCAAAACTCGACGGGAAGGACTGACCTTCCTCTAGTAGCATTATGAGGGCAGTGAGGACGGAGATGGAGACACTGCAGGTGAGGTAAAGACACACCAATGTTTTCTTCCTCCCAAGGATGGTGGTAGTGGGCCAATTGAAGAGGTAGGAGGGGATCTCCAACAAACCGCATAGAAAAGTGTACATATAGATGTTGGTACTGAAAAAAAAAATGGAAGGAATAAGTGAGCTGATTAAGGGGAGGTTCTCTTGTCAGTGAATTGGAAGGTCTTTGATTTCTCCAAACTATATCACGAAACAGATCCTCTATTATTACAATTACTGTAATTGAAGGCGTCTGTTTTCTGGTATAGTTGGGATGAATCAGTGAATGAATGGATAGGAAGATGGTTGTGTTTGCTCTGCAGAAGAAGGAATGAATATGTTAATGGATTGATGGATAGTGTTATTTAATCATTCTACGGTAGATACCTGAGGTTATATGAGTTGAGACTAACGCCGTAGTAGATCATAGAAGTGGCTCCCCAGAGGAAGAACACACTGTAGGCCTTCCGTCTCACCTCAGGAGTGATCAACAACAGGAATGCCTTCCTTACCACTGCCACTAACATGCTCCTCAATGATCGGGTCTCCTCATGCTCCTTCTCAATCATTCCTGAACGCTCCTGGTGAACCAGGGTGGGAGGAGTTAAGACTGTAATATTTATACATATTTCAGGTCATGGTAATCACAGAATATTGTACTAAAGGGGAGATTCTCTTGTTGGTAAACTGGAAGGCTACTAATTTCTCCTAAACTATTCCAGAAAACAGACACCCCCCAGTGGTATCAATTGGTAATTTGTGTTGTGGCACGGTTTGGAGGAATCAGAGACCTTCAAAATCACCAACAAATGAATGTAGCTTTATTTTTGGTGATGGTAACCACAGCACAGTCTTACATTTCTTCTGATGATATTCATGGTGGTCAAAATCACGTGGTCGTCTGGTAAGGTAGTTTTGTTGACAGAGGCAGCCTTCTTCAGTATCTCCAGGGCCCTGTTGTAGTGGCCGTGGAGGATCAGCCAACGAGGAGACTCTGGTAATATCCTGGACACAAAGGTATTCAGAAATGGTAGTAGTTGTGTCAGCAAGGGGAATAATTATTAGTAGCACTTTAATCAACCACAACAGATTTCCCGCTATAAACAATCTATAATCATCAATAATACGCCATTCCTTTTTTTTTTTTTCATATTAACCAAAACAAATTAATATGGTTGTAGAGTTGAGGGAGTGTATATGTAAGATTATGATACCACTTAAATTAACAAAAGCCATACTAACCATATGAGGATAATGTTACAGAGAATAGGAACCGCGAAGGCAGCTTGTAGCCATCGCCAGGGCCTCACCACGTAGGCTATGAGGGGAACCAACATGTAGCCGAGGCACCAAGGTATAAAATACATTGGACCAACCATAGAACGCTGGGTTGGTGAACACACCTCCATGGCTGAGAGAGAGAGAGAGAGAGAGGTTTATTGTAGGGGAGGTGGCCGAGTGGTCAGTATTCTAACTCATAAATGTCATAACCTAGAGGTCGGGAGATCGTTCCTCTCAGGTGAGAGCCTGAGATTATTTGCTTTACCGATATGAGTTTGAGGCACTGACTATAAGGCTACCGAACGTCACAAAACACCCTCATTGGTACCATAACAACTGCAGTATTTGGGAATAACCCTCACTTCCTTCCCTCTGTGGCTGGGTACCAGTTCGGAGGTCGTGACGTGTGTGTGAGTAACAGTTGACTAGGGCCACGGTAACGGGCTTGATGAAGCCTATGTCTAGCGTCGGAACATGGAATATGGCTAAGGTGAAAGAGAGAGACCTACTTTGTGTGTGTTATGCCGTTATTATTATTATTATTATTATTATTATTATTATTATTATTATTATTATTATTATTATTATAGACTCACCAATTATGTAACAGCCAAGGTAGAATCCATTGTCAAAGGTGTGAAAGAGGAACTTAAAAAAAATATAAGTGTGTACGTTTGGCGCCACGACAGTGAAGAAGGCGCAGAGGAGGGTAAAACACACAGAGAGGATCACACATTTCCTCCGTCCCAGCCTGATGATGAGAGAAAGAGGGTCGAGTAAATTTCTACTGTACAAGACATAAGTGCATGGTGAACTCATTTCCACTTAAAGGGATGAGATGTAATATAGTGTTGGTGGTACATCTGGAGGAATTGATTCACCCAAAACAATATTTTAATTAAGCAACAGGACACCATTACATTTGTTAATTAACCTGGTGCTGTTTACTGGAATAATATGGAGGAATCAAGGAGCTCCAATATACTACCAAATGTATAGTATCCCCTTTAGTACGATTTGCTGTAATAGGGAATAATTTATTTTGGTCTATACGTATTCCTCCAAATTGTATAAGATAACAAACTACCTCAGTGTACTCTCTCTCTCTCTCTCTCTCTCTCTCTCTCTCTCTCTCTCTCTCTCTCTCTCTCAGATAAGTAAACATATTCTCTTACGCTTCCAAGAGGTATCCAAAGACGGCACTTCCTACCAGTGTCCCTGCCTGGTTGATGGACTGAGTTGTAGAGTACAGGGGTCGTTTCTCACATGTCAGGTCCCACTGTTACATAAAGGGTGGGTCATCTTGGGTCACGGGTGGTGGTGACGGTATGTATAGTGGTAAAGTCATGGTCTAATGTACTGCAACCTGGTGAATAAAAGCGAGCTATTTGAGTTAATTTTATGAACCAAAATTGCACACACCAACAGCTATAGTTTCGAATCATTTTTCGAAGCCATCTCATTGGAAGGTGTTGCAGTACATTAGACCATGACTTTACATGTATGTTGTGTGTTGGTACAGGTGTGCTGTGTGTTGGTACAGGTGTGTTGTGTGTTGGTACAGGTGTGCTGTGTGTTGGTACAGGTGTGCTGTGTGTTGGTACAGGTGTGTTGTGTGTTGGTACATGTATGTTGTGTGTTGGTACATGTATGTTGTGTGTTGGTACAGGTGTGTTGTATGTTGGTACAGGTGTGTTGTGTGTTGTTACATGTGTGTTGTGTGTTGGTACAGATGTGTTGTGTGTTGGTACAGGTGTGTTGTGTGTTGTTACATGTGTGTTGTGTGTTGGTACAGATGTGTTGTGTGTTGGTACAGGTGTGCTGTGTGTTGGTTACAAGTGTGGTTAGGGAGGATCATAACAAACCAAAGTCACTGTGAAATCGACATTTAGAGACATTGTCTTTATAGGTACAATATAAAGCAAAATTATTTCATGATTTAAATCTGAAACTTGTTATGAAAGACGAACATTATAATATATCATTCCTTTTCTTAATGAAGAGATTATTTTGAGGATAAATTGTTAGACACCTGATTCCTCCAAATTCTACAACAAAACAGATCCCTCACTGAAGTAACAGTTAATAAGGTAGAGTGTTTCCTGACATAGTTTGGTGGAATCCCTTAAAGTCAAAACAGAGAATGACAGACAACGAACGACCTACTTCAGTGACCAAACTTTTCTCGTGTTGTGATGTGTTGTAGATTCTGGTGTCACAGGGAAGGAGTAAGTTGTCATCTTCTGTGTTACTGACGACTGACACATTATTCATGGTCTCATTAAAGCCGAGTAGTTGTAGTTATTCATTGGGCACTCGTTAAGTTTGTCGTCTCCTAGTGCTCTGAAAAATTACACACAGATAGATAGATAATTGACCACAACATCGTTTACATATGAAAAATTGAAATAATCCTTGGATAATGATAACATAGATTATATTTAACTAATGATAGGTTATCTACTACAGTCACAAAAATACAATTCAAATAGTTACAATTCTATAAAAAAAAATAATAAAAAAAATAAGGAAAGACAAAAATACAATGGCCAACATACATAACTTAGTTAACTGAAGAGAAACGAAGCAGGTATTCTTACTTATATATCTCTAGGATTCTATGTAGCCTATAGTTGTACAGCCACGCACCAAAATTCTGTACCCCCTCAGTGGAAGTCAGGGTCAGAGAGAGCAGAGAGGGTAGGTAAACGGACGGTAGCCACCACAGTGTTGTCAACTCTAGCCAAGATAGTATTTCCGAACCATGAGTTGTGAAGCTCCATTTGAAGCATTCACTAGTGAGAGGGAGAGTGGAAAGTATAGTTTTCAATATCTACATCCTGTCTCCTTCAATATTTGCTTTATTATTTTGACAAACTTAAAAATAGTTTAGTTTTACTTTGTTATTGTAGTTATTATAATCATCATCATCATATGTTGTCGTGCCTAAACCGTATCCACTTTAGGGCAGTGTCATTTGCTTCTTCCTTTGTATGACTCTGGTATAAAAACGGCTTTATGCATTGTGTAACAATTGATCTAAGAAGATTAACAGGGGCACCACGGGAATGTTTGCTACTTGCTCCCAATTATTATGATAAAATAATACAATTGAATACCTACAGTATACACATAAAAATATGGTGTGGGTCTGCTGAGATCTTCTTTATGTCATATAGACAAACAAGAAAAACTCGTGCGTATTCTACAGTAAAGGCTTGTTAAACATTTATTATTCAAATAATTATCAACCACCACATAACATTCAATATTACAAAATGGGTCAAATATTTTGTCCAGCCCCCCTGGACCTCAATAACATTAATTCACTAACACGTTGGGAAGTGAGATTAGTGGAGGGGCGTGGGTCGATTCAGTTTTTCGAATCCTCAACCTACAAATAAAACAACGAGCCTGCAGTATATAATCGGAGAGACTGGTTGTGGTCCTTTGGGGTGCTGATGATGTAATGGTTAGCACACTCGCCTGGCACGCGAGAGATCCCGGGTTCGATTCCTGGGTCAGTGGAATTGTTGGAGAATTTCCCTAGCCCCTATGTCCCTGTTCACCTTGCAGTAAGTAGGTACAGTCTCCTCCACTCTCACATCTGAAACACCTACCAGTATGAGTAAGGGTTGATGGCAGGAGTTTCGGATGTGAGAGTCGGAACTGGTAGCTCACACGATGCCTGGTGTATACGATGACAAAGCTGAACTGGTGAAAGCGGGAGTGGAGGAGACTGTACAGGAGGAGACATGTATTCTAAAATGAAAATAAATAAATATAAGAAATAAAATACTGGGAGATAATAAAGTTGATACAGCTGTTGCTTCATCACGTCAAAGAGGAATGTGAGGTTTACTCCATGTCAAGTATTTGAAAAGTCTACAGTTATCAGGGCCAGCCAAGCCTTCAGAAAGAAGAGGGATATCATACTGTAAATACGATATCATTCTCTATGTGCTGGAATACACACGAGTTATTTTTGTTTGTCTATATAACATAAAGGAGATCGCAGCAGTTCCATACCATATTAATGTGCACAGGTATTCAATTGTATTATTTTATCATAATAATTGGGAGCAAGTAGCAAACATTCCCGTGGTGCCCCTGTTAATCTTCTTAGATCAATTGTTACACAATGCATAAAGCCGTTTTTATACCAGAGTCATACAAAGGAAGAAGCAAATGACACTGCCCTAAAGTGGATACGGTTTAGGCACGACAACATATGATGATGATGATTATAATAACTACAATAACAAAGTAAAACTAAACTATTTTTAAGTTTGTCAAAATAATAAAGCAAATATTGAAGGAGACAGGATGTAGATATTGAAAACTATACTTTCCACTCTCCCTCTCACTAGTGAATGCTTCAAATGGAGCTTCACAACTCATGGTTCGGAAATACTATCTTGGCTAGAGTTGACAACACTGTGGTGGCTACCGTCCGTTTACCTACCCTCTCTGCTCTCTCTGACCCTGACTTCCACTGAGGGGGTACAGAAACTTTGGTGCGTGGCTGTACATACCTCATAATTGGAAATATGATCAATAGACATACAGGGTGTCTTGCTAGTTGTAGCGAAGCCGAAGAGAGATGAAAGATTATATAATTTTAAGCAAAAATTACTCTAAACATAGATATTTAAAGAGCTGCTTTAGGAATAAATACAGTGTTAGCGAGAAACAAGTGGTGGTGTGTATATGCATAAGCCATTGTTGTGGTTGTCGCTACTCCCGTGCTGTGTTGCCGTCAACTGATCCATTTTATATTTCTTTATTATCACGTTATCGTTCTGAATTAAGTTCTTCTATTAATAAACGTCATTTAAGGGATTGTTCTAGGAAAGTTTGGTATATTTTCCTCTTAGTCACTGGCTTTATCTACCGTGGCAGCTCTGTTTTAACTCGCGGTCGTTATGTATAGAACACATTTGATGACTAATAGTTTGTAAACTACTCACGAAACAGAAATAAACTATACAGGATATTGAAGTACCAACCCTTAGCTGTCTCCTGATATACTTGTGAAGACTAAATAAACATCTGTAGGATAGGTAGCCAGCTCATAATGACATCAACTCAAAATTCACTTTTACACTCTATTTACATATCTAAGTATATTTTCACTCTCTGATATCGTTATAAAACATGTCAATCAAATTTTTAAACACAAAAATAATAATGTCACTGTCGTTTTTACGAACGTATATGGTAATTACAGGAAAAAGAGAGCTTTGGAAATACGTGCTACCACCCCCACTACAAGTTCAACACTGGCAAGAGGAGGGTGGGTGGCCATGGAGGATTCCATACAAGTCCAAAATCAGTGTTGCCACCCGACACATCCATGTCTCGCCCCATATGGGGCCCACAATTTAAAAACCTGCATCATTGAGAATTCTTATCACCCGCGGTCCTCCACACTTGTTGCTGGTGGCGAGACTTCTCGTCACCCACGGTTTAAGGGTTAAAGTGGGATAGGTCTATAGCGGCCTTCACAGGATCAATATATATCCATATAAATGTATATGTCCAGTCGGCCTCAGGAATTTGTACACAGGACATTGGTTAAAAGGGGTCTTTACTCTGCACATACTGTAGGGATTGTTCTTCTGACTTATTAAAGTATTTGCCAAACAACATTACTAGAAAAGTTTGGTGTTAAGAAATTAATGTATAAAATGTTCTATTTGTTACAAACCCTGATGTCACAGTGGTGTATACGAATTCCTGAGGCATGTATTTATACATGTACATGTATAAATACAGTCACACATACAAACATACTATTACGCGATCTTGTATTATTGAGGGTTAGTATATTTGAATGGTGGGGGCGCCGATGGTGTAATGGTTAGTATTCTCGCCCAGCAAGCAAGAAATCCTGGGTTCGATTCCAGAGTCATTAGAATTGTTGGACATTTTTTTCAGCCCCCTATGTCCTTGTTCTAGCAGTATGTAGGTACCTGTAGGAAATTGACTGACCTGAGAGGGACGGAGAGGGAAATCATTTGTTCCTGGGTCCAGTTGGCCTCCATTAACTCCGGCACACGACACCAATACTCTGGAGTGGTGCCCAGGAACTGATATGAGACGTACCACATTGGCAAAGTGAAGCTGGCTGTGGGAATATTAAAGAACTCGTTTGAATATAATTATTAATGTTATTGTAGATATTGTTATTTCTACCGTATTATTATTATTATTATTATTATTATTATTATTATTGTTATTGTTATTGTTATTGTTGTCGGCGTCGTTGTCGTTGTCGTTGTCGTTGTCGTTGTCGTTGTTGTTGTTGTTGTTGTTATTATTATTAACAACTTACAAAAGGCACATGCGATGATGATAGTATAGTTCCATCGACCTCTGGTACCCACAGCTTCCATCAAGTCCTCGAAGGTTGTCATGGGTCGTGTGTTGTCACTGCCACCTTTATCTTGTGAGTCCCCACTGTCCCCTTCCCCTCCCAGGCACCTTAATGAGTCCCCTTTACCTCCCTCATTCTGATAGTCATCTCTATCGTTATCTTTCTCTCCCTCATTCTGATAGTCGTTCCTTTCGTTATCTTTCTCTCCCTCATTCTGATAGTCGTTCCTTTCGTTATCTTTCTCTCCTTGGTCAGTGTAGAAGTCTCTCTTGTTATCTTTATCTCCCTTTTTCTGGTCATTCTCCTTCTCTCCTTGTCCTTGTCGGTGTTGGTGTGTGTCCTCGCCAAACACCACATGTCTGTTGGTCTCATTCGCTGCTCTGGGCACACCAACCATGTCTTCAGTGAAGTACAGTAACTGTTGGCCTAAGGCTATATTATGGAAAGAAATGTTATTATCCCAGAAGTGCTGCAATGAATTGTCTACAAGTGACTCACTGACTGTAAAATAACAAACCTAATAATAACGTTGTATTTCAGTTACGTAGTCTTTACATTTTCTATATGTTGCAAACCCTCGAAAACAACAGCTTGTGTACGAATTCTTGTGACCAATAATACAGTACATGTTACTATTAGGGAATAGGTGTCAAGGCATAGTTTGGAGGAATCAGTGTATGAAACATACATTATGTTGTTGGATGACTTACAAAAAGGGAAGGGGATATAGTATACTTTTGGTACATTGGAGCACACTGTACTTCCCCCTTATGTTACTCAGTTGAAAATTACTATTAATTAAGATATTCTAATGATGTTGATTTGTCACTGTAGCAAATGGATGTGTTCCCTCTATAACGGAACAGATTACATTTCCTTTATACAGTCTTGAAGGGGATATTACAGGGTTGGTAAATCTGGAGTAACTGATTCCTTCATAGTATTCCAAGCAACAGGCCACCATTGTTATTGTTAACCATGCTTGTCCTGTTTCCTGACATACTCTGGAGGAATCAATAGGCTTTAATGTACCAACCAAAAGTGAATTTCTTGTTGGTGAATTGGAAGGTCTCAAATTCCTCCAAACTATACCATGAAACAAACCCCTTATTAATAGGGGATCTATTTTCTGACATAATTAGGAGGAATCAGTAGCTCTCAAATTTACCAAAAAGAGAATCTTCCCTTATGTTTCACCAACTTGTTATCTATATTTTTAAGCCTTACAGAACACCAACGGAGAGTAACACAGTGCTACTTATTAAACTATACCGAAGTGTGTTTATACGGTATGTCTGAGTTACCGAATGCTTTAGAATGTAGTGAAATGAAGATCGACGACATAGAGGGATAATTTTACAAACAATAGAGTTGATAAATCTGAAACATAAAAATATAACAACAAAATCTCGAATATTCATTTCTTTACTTGCTAGATGGGTCAATTCAAGTTACCTGCAGGTGTTCCAAAATGTTGAAAACTACAGTCCCTATGGAAAGGACCGTGTGGGAGTCGGACGAAGATAGTACAGTATAGTGTGGTGATGGTGAGAACGAGAGAGAACTGTTGTGTAGTTGGGTCTGGTCTGGTCTGGAGGTGATGACTGACTGACTGACTGAGGAGAGAGAGAGAGGCACTACTTGACTTGTTGTTGGCTGGAACCACAGTGGCAAACCAAGCAGGTTTAACATGTGATAAGATCAGATTTATGGGTTGAGAACACACACACACACACACACCAAACCAGTAGAGTGGCTCGTGGAGAAGTTACACACACACAGACACACAAAAGTTTAAATTGATTTCCTTTGTCCACAATATCTTATCTATCAATTGCATTGCATCTCATTAGTAAATCAGATCAGATGATAATTATGATATGACGGGTTGATGTCTTTCATAACACCCCAGTATATATATGTCTATAGGCAAATAGCTTCCCTTGCATGTTGTGTTTATATAAATTATTCTATCTGTTATTACCTCCGTCATCATATTTCTCTCTCTTCCTCCATATTTTATTGAACTTTTTCTTTTCCTCCATATTTTACTTATCTTTTTGTTTTCCTCAATATTTCCTACTTCAAAGATAATCTTCAGAACAATAATAACATCATATGAAAACGTGAAAAAATAATAGTTAGCAATTTGTTTGAGTTATCCATATGTACAGATATGGCTGAATTTTCTAAACCATTCTCAACGTTGAGAGAGATTTAGAAGACTCTCTTTTTGGAACTCTGTTCAGTTGCTATCCAATACTCTTTGGACCCTGGTCCAGCACTATCAGCCATGACTGTACACTCGTATACCATAGTGATAGTCTCTAGCTCACCAGAGTCGAAGTCCGAGATTTGAAGCAGGCGGTTTCTGGACGACAGACCACCCAAACCACCACGAGGCAACACACATCTCGAACCATTGGAGGCTTTGGGTGGGCTGTCATCCATAAACCGACTGCTCTAGGTCTCTGGCCAGAGTCTATGGTATCCGAGTGTACAGTCGGCGGCATAAGTCCTGTCGCCTCACTTGCTTCACCGAGATGCACAGTGTTCATGGACTCGAGAAATATGCACGTTTTCTACACCTAATAATCTCGAGTCTATGAACATTGCGTGCCTCGGTGAAGCAAGTGAGGCGACAGAACTTTTGCCGCCGACTGTACAGCTGCCCACATTTGAACGTGGGTCAGCTACGATGAGGAGCCGAGGCCAGGCTGTTGGCACACGTGGCCAGAGAGACGGGTTGAATGAATGAATGAAGTTGTCAGTTAGTCATAAAACTAGGAAACTTTATGTAGACATATTATATCTTGTAATATTTATGATGGCTTGGCAGGTTTTGCTCGAACACATGAACACCACAAGTAAACCACAAACAGATCAGATCATTTAAAGGAGAGAAAAAGAGCGAGGAGGGAAAGAATAGCTGAAAATAATCGAATTACTACAATCAATATGCAACTGCATTTAATATACTACAACAATCAATATACTAAGGCTAACACATGGAAGGTAGAATACATATAACGATCTATGTTCTATTTTAATCTGTATATATTTGCTGGTAAAAATGTGATCCATTATCTAGCAACACACAAAAGTGGGTATTATTCTATGATATGATATTGTATAATGCCTCATATCTGATGTCGGTTGATTTTAACGCAATAACTGCATTGGACAGAGGACAATATTCATGCCTTAGTAAATATCGATTGATTATAGTAACATGACTAACTGACAATTTAATTCATTCTTACTACCCCATACAAATGAGGCAACCCATCTTTCTGACCAGGTGTAAACAAATGAGGCAACCCATCTTTCTGACCAGGTGTAAACAAATGAGGCAACCCATCTCTCTGGCCAGGTGTAAATAAATGAGGCAACCCATCTCTCTGGCCAGGTGTAAACAAATGGTATATATAGTTTGGAGAAATCTCAAGCCTTCCAATTCACCAACAAAAGAACTTTCCCTTAAATTAAACTAATTGGAGGAAATCTGCACCACATACTTAGTTTATACAAGATCTGTACCATTCGTATAACTTCTTCCTTCATGAGACTTTGTACTGTTTCCTCCATCTGAATAATAATAAACAGAAAATATGAATCACTTTATTTCAAATGGCTTCTGGAGAATAAATGAGATGAAATGAAGAGGAAATAATTCTTCTGTGGCGAGATTATCACTACAGTTTTCAGTTGTTTGTCATTCCTTCAGCTGCTAATTGTGTACCGTATGTTAATGGCTTCTCAATTGGAGAGGTACATGCAGATATTCTATATATTTACTTTATATTATTATTTCTCTAAATCTAAATATCATATTACTATGTTATCGAGGAAAAAGAGACAGTTTAAAATTATGGTTGTCCAATATCATATTTCCATAATTAGAGAAAAAGCATTTGCCAAATGTAGTCAATAATTAACCAAGTTATTCACCTACAATATTATTATAACTTCACAATTATTCTTGCCGATTACGATAAATGCGAGACACCAAGACTGACTCTGAGATTGAACATACTGTACAGATGTTACTCTCCAGTTTGATAAAAATATACTATAATTTGTAATCCTTAACTACAGCTGTGAGTACTATATTGCAGGTCCATCATCTGGTGATTACACCCGGTACTCCCACAGGTGTAGAAGTGATAGCAGTATCGTTGGGGGCCTGTAAATACCATGGAGGTATAATCTAAGAGGAGGCGGCATGAGCCGCTCGTCCTGTACACTCAAAGTGAAGCAAGGGGCGGAGCCTATTACCCCCCCCCCCCATTGACTCAAAACATTGCCTCGCCCGCTTTACTCCCATTATAATTATGGTCTTATTTTCTCATATATCCTATAATCATAGCCAGAAAGAGACTTGAATTTGTTCCATATATGATAACTACATAAAATTATCCAATTCTGTATATTATCAAAAGTACTTAAACCCATTAAAAATAGCTGTTTCCAGCTAGAGCATTACCTCTTCTCGCAAACTTTTCCTAGGAGTATGAATGAAAGAATGAATTGATTAATGAATGAATAGTTTATTTTATGCAAAAAGTATAGTAAAAGAGAAGGTGATAGCTTACACACCAACCCACAGACCGTATTATAACGTTACAGAGAAATAACAACAAGTACAGTTGACCACACGTGAATCTACTTGCGAGATACCTATAACAGGAAGGAAAGTGAGCAAAAGTTATAGTTTGTTGACAAGCAGATAGTAATAATATTTTACTGTCTGCCTGTCAACAAACTACATCTTTTTTCACTTAAATTTCCTTTCGTTGTAGTCACCTCACAAGTAATGAACCATAGGCCTACCAGCTTCATGTGTGGGTAACTGTACAAATGCAAATAAAATTAATTATATAAAGATTTCTAGTATGAGACTGTGGAAGGCCTTGTGTCACTCTTTAAGTATAGTATATAAATAAGATTATAATTAAACAGTAAGATGTGTATAGTGAAGTGAAGATGTGTATAGTGTAGTGAAGATGTGTGTGTGTGCTGTGAAAATGTGTGATCTGCAGTGAAAATGTAGCCTACATAGTGTAGTGAAGATGTGTATAATGTAGTGAAGATAATATGTAATAAGGTAGTGAAGATGTGGTGTGTTGTGATGATGTGTATAATTAAAGTAATGGAGATGTGTGTGTAGTGAAGAAGTGCATATTGTACTGAAGATGTGAATAGGGTAGTGAAGATGTGTATATGGTAGGCCTACTGGAGATATGTGATGTGTAGTGAAGAGATGTGTAGTGTAACACCCAAAACTGTCATGTAATTGAGTTGACACTCAGGTGTGTTGTCTTGTATCAAACACATTTTACCACTTATAAGCCACATGGAATCTTACCATGATGGCTGCATGTTACTGCATAAAGTGTGTCATCATTTCCTCAGTTTCAGTTCACTCTGATTTACACAGAAACATTAATTTTACTCATCAGTCCCAGGCAGTAATTTCACAAATATAAAAACTCTTTCCGCACATTGGCTTAACTTAGACTACGTTTTTTTTTAACTTACATCTAAATTCTCAACAACCAAATAGTCTACATAGTAAACACAATTATAAATTAAATATCTTTAAAACATTATGAAACATGCTAAAACATTCATAATACAATTTCTCAACACTCGAGTTATCCTACAGCAACCCTAACTTAGGCACAAATAGGTCCCCCCATGGAGCCAGTTTATCTTTTATAACCCTGTCAATGCTATATATACGTCAGGTTATACATTAATAGTTAATATCACAACACTATAATAGCCTTGGCTTTACAGTTTTTGTGTGTACAGTATTAATATTGTACAGGACATGGGTACGTGTCGCGGTGTGCGAGGCAGGTGATGAAATTCACTTCGTTGATTTGTCAATTTCTGTCGTATATTTTTCTATATGACTTTCTTAACATCCATATGAAATGTAGTAGAAAGACTCCTGTCTCTCTGGGTACACCCATATGCTGAACGCGCCAGCATTATCTTAAAAAATGGCAAAAAATGTTGGTGAAATTGATGGTCCGACATGATCAGCTGTCCAATGTTTTGAGTCAATGGGGGGTAGGGAGGACAGCCGACCAATAGAAAACTGGCTTCACCTCTGTGACGTCATGCCGCCTCCTCTTAGATTATACCTCCATGGCTGTGAGGTCCCTGCTTCTCAAACACAAACAAAAATAACAAAAATGGCCGCCGAAACAAGTATACCAAGTTACCAACGCAGTTCCTGCCTATTGCAGTATCCAGACTTCGGCTATATCAGCCAACATACATTAACGTGCATTCGTAAGTACTGTAAAGGACCCGAAGTGTAATTAAAAGTAAATATTGAGTAGCTAGAAGTGATAATAATATTTTAGTTCATTTTATAAGTTAGAACTTACCCTGTGCCCATAAATATGAGGGAGGACCATATGCCAGTTACTTTAAAGTGATTTTTTTTTATTGATCTACCGCTTAAATTTTGTATTTAGTCGGTAATAGTTATGATTTTTTTAGTGGAGAACATTGCCCCAAAAGCCAAACATGAGATTTTACACATGTTAATGTATGCAGGCCAATGTTAAAAAGCAAGTTAAGAAACCTAAATGTAATATTTTGAATATACTGTAAATTAAAAACTTCACTAACTGTATTGTCTAGACAAACTAATATAATCTGCATGAACTATAACATGTGCTTTCCAAATACACAGCAAGTTGTTCATCGGGTGATGCTGGGGGATTCAGCCAGCAGCATGATGAAAATCCACCGATTCAGGAGCTGGACGAGAGTGGTACGTTATAGTGTTTATTTTAGGCTAGTTAGGTGTGAAGGAGTGTCAGAACCCCTAATGTAGGTTAGGTCTGTGTGAAGGAATGCCAGAGACCACCTAATGTGGATTAGGTTTGAACCCTTCATGGAGCCTAGGTCTGAAGGAGTGCCAGAACCCCTTCATTTTAAAGTTTAATTTTATGGTTGTTTAACCATTGCTTACAATGCTAGGGCAGCTATGTTCGGTATAGTTCCTCGGACCGGGACACAGATTTTTCCAGTACAGTATTCAAAACAACTTCAACTAATTTCTGAAATGTATTTACAGTTATAGGTTTACTGGATGTAGGAATACTTATTTATTAAGGTATTGCTTGTAAATGACCTAAAAATATCAGTAAAATCATGCAATAAATTCCAACACCCTTATGTTTCCTTTATACACAGAAATATGTCCCTCTTCTGGTGTGGGATCACAGCAGGATGCTGAGAGTGAGTCACAGCAAGACAACGGTATGTGTTTACGCCTTACAGACCTTATTATAAATGGATGTATTGAAATAATGTGTGTGAGGTTTTCATTCTCATGAGGTTTTCATTGCCCCATTAAGCACTGCGACTATTGAGCTTTCAGAAACTTCTATATCATTTTATATATTCTATATATTTTTTTGGTCAACAGGATGGCCAAGGCAGGCAGTACTGCTCCTGATATAGACATTCAGGATGCACATGTCTGGTTTTGACAACCCCAGAAAAAATAAGTACCAGGTGTGGAATGACATCACTGAGGAAATGCAGCAGAATGGCTATAACCACAATGGAACTGCATGTGACAACAAAATGAGACAATTAAAGAGGAGGTAAACTCACAGTGTGGTTTTGCCTTAACAGGTGACTCTTCTGAAGAATTTGTCGAGTCTGTGGAGAGTGAACCTGATACCAGAATATTTGAAGGTGTAATAGAAAGCCAACTGTCTGAGTTTCTGAGTCAGTTTGAGGACTTACACATCCCAGCCTTACCGCCTCTCAACATCAACGGGGATGACCAATACAGGTGAGTAAAAATAAACTGAGTATACTGTAATAAAGTTGTGTTCCCAGCCTGGCACTCGAGTAGGTAATTTTTTCAACACGGGACTGAGTACCACCATTGGACTGAATAAATTTAATGTTTTGTGCCGTTCTAAGTCATTTTTCAAGGCGAGAGAATAAATTTAATTGGGTTTGTGCCGTTCTATGTCGTTTTTCAATGCCATACTTGCATTGCAAGAAATGGATACATAAATGGCAAGAATTTTAGTCACTTTTAATGATGTTAATGGTGTTAAGATTATAATATTATAATATATTAAGATTATAATTATAATAGCCATGCAGACTCAAGTTATCATATGGGATGTTTTGTTGTGGTGCAGTGCAGTGGGCCTCCCTTTATTAGACAGATTCTCCTCATTTTACGCTCATTTATTTATTTTACTCAATTCATCTCACTGTTCTTGTTGCATCATTTTATGTACAGTCGCGATCCAAAATATATATCCAGGGTTGCTTCGTATAGCCGCGGATCGAGTATTAATTAAGCAAGTTTATGCAAATATGCAACAGGATAAGAGTTGTAATTGGTTCACTAGTAGGTCAAATGATTCGAAACTTCAACAACACCTGGATACAAATTTTGGACTCTCTGATCTGTCCCGAGCTACTCTACACTTAGGCCTACTTCTTTTATGGACCCTGTGATCGTGTGTAAAAATTGGAGGCTTCTGATTCCTCCTAACCATGCCACAAAACAAACTCCTTCAGTGAGTGATGTTTCGTGGCAATATTTGAAGGAGTCATATATCTCCAATTTTCTGACGACACCACATGCAGGATCCCTTAATTAACTGTTACCACTTCTTTCTGTTCCCCAGTGTTTCGCTCGCTCTCTCTGACCTCAACATACGCGGCATCAGCGACATCGACGTGACTGACTTTACCCACACTAGTGAAGGATTTCAAGCGAATAGGCAGGATTTCCAGACTTTCCGTATGAAGTTCAACAAGCTCTACCTCGACGTGGGAACCTACAACGCTGCCGGCCATCTCCTGAACCTTCCCTTCAATGGAGAGGGTCCAATGAGGTGAGTGTGTGTGATGATGGATTTATTATTCTTTATTTATTATTATTATTATTTTTAATATCTTAACCTCGGGACTGTATACTGTCAGTTATAGTAGCCCGGGTCGCCTTCCAATACAAACAATGAGAATTATGTCTTCGGAATAATCCTGTAGCCTATATTTTTCTTCTCATCACTTCAGCTTGGGCTTCATCAACCTGGATATCACCATTGACTTTACCTGGGATCCCTTCAAGCCCTTGTACAGTCGGCAAAAAAAGTAATGGAACCACCCCTCCATTAATTTTTGAATTTTTATCACAGTAGGGTTGGTACACCTGCTAAGTCAGCCCAAGTGTACCTGTTCAGGGACAATAATACACCCATTATACATCAATATACACCAATAATACACCTATTCATAACACATATTATAACTGTAGTATTATACAATGAGTATAAAATAAGTATACAATAGGTATTATCACCAGTGGAACAGGCTTACCAACTCTATATAGCACTGGCAATAGGGGTGGTTCCATTACTTTTTTTGCCGACTGTACAATGGGAGCTGCGTCGCAAGTAAGTGTTGGTAGACACCCTAAGAATAGAACTACAGATACTGCTGGCCAGTCCTACGTGGTATTTTATGTGTTAATGAACATACATATATATATACAGTATATACAGTACAGTACAGTAGTGAAGAAGTGGAGGTGGTTACTAAGTATAGTGTAATAGTCATGATGGTGAGTTTGAATATACTGACTGATCGTGTATGTAGTAATTGTGAAACTTGAAAATAGTTAATGAGTGGCTGAGAAGGAAGCAGCCTTATAATTATTATAATATGGCATTAACTGTGAAATGGGACCTGTAATTAATGTCCTTCTCTTCCAAGATCAACCGGTCAATCTTACAAAATCAATGAATCAGCCTTCTCTTCCAACAGTTTCAATTTGACGGTCTGAACGAAGGAACAGACCAGGGACAACTCATCAACATTGTACTTTCCTCGTTTGGACCAGACATCATAGACTACCTAGAAGTGCTCTTGAACTCGTCCCTATACCAAGCTGTGGATGATGCTCTGGTGTCAATACTCAACGATGTCCTGTCATGTCCCAATAATGAGGAACAGTTTGACATCTCTGAAGTGCCTGTGATTATTGAAGATCTATTGACGAGCATTTTGCCATTACATAAGTATAAGAACGAGTAAAGAAGAATGGATCAAGCGTCTCAAGAAATATGTTGTACTATAGTTCAACAAAAGTATTAAAAGTTATGTTCTGTTATTAAAACTTCATCCAGCAATGCTTGTTGTTTCCTCTCTTTCTATATATACAAGTATACTATAATATTATATAGTGACTGGCGAACACATAGATTTGTAGTGACTAAATTTGATAAAAGTTGTTGATATTGAGATAATTCATTTTGGCCTATAACTTTGTGCACTATTGTAGCCCCCCATTTTCCAATTTATGCCAACTAGGTGTGATTGAGCTGTAAGTCATAGGCCTATATAATGTTTTGTTTAATTACTTTAAGGCATTTTCCCGAAGCAACTGTGGTCGATTTCATAGAGTAATTATTATCCCATTGTGATTATTTTATTAACCTCTTTATTTTCGGCTTATCTGAATTACTTTTAAATAGTTTCAGAGATGACACAATCCACACCTTCATTCACTTTCATTCCCCTCCTCTCCAGTGCATCTCTCCAGTTCTACCTCGACTTCCTCCCGGCTCTCACTACATATCACAATGTCGTCTGCAAAGATCATTGTCCATGGGGACTCCTGTCTAACCTCATCAGTCAGTCTGTCCATCACCATTGCAAACAAGAAAGGGCTCAGAGTGGATCCTTGGTGTAAACCCACCTCCACCCTGAACCCCTCAGTCGTTCCTGCTGCACACCTCACTACAGTTTCACTATCGTCATACATGTCCTTGACCACCCTCACATACTTCTCTGCCACTCCTGACTTCCTCATACAATACCATAACTCCTCTCTTGGCACCCTGTCATAAGCCTTCTCCAAGTCTACAAACACACAGTGCAACTCCTTCGGTCCTTCTCTGTACTTCTCCATCGCCATTCTCAAGGCAAATATTGCATCTGTAGTGCTTCTTCCTGGCATGAAACCAAATTGCTCCTCACAAATCCTCACTTCTCTTCTCAGTCTAGCTTCCACCACACTTTCCCATATCTTCATTGCATGACTAAGCAACTTAATACCTCTATAGTTGCCACAGCTTTGCACATCCCCCTTGTTCTTGAAAATTGGGACCAGAACACTTTTTCTCCACTCCTCGGGCATCCTCTCGCCTAGAAGGATTTTGTTAAACAATCTGGTAAACGGCTCCACTGCCATCTCTCCTAAACTCCTCCATGCTTCCACTGGTATGCTATCTGGACCCACTGCCTTACCAGCCTTCATCTTCTTCATGGCCTTCCTCACTTCATCCCTGCTGATTTCCTGCACTTCCTCATTCCATTCTTCCAACTCTTCCAACCTTCTTTCCCTTACATTTTCTATGTTCATCAACTCTTCAAAATACTCCTTCCACCTTCTTAATACACTCTCCTCACTTGTCAATATATTTCCATCTACATCCTTTATCATTTTAACATGCTGCACATCCCGTCCAGCTCTGTCTCTCTGCCTGGCCAATCGGTAAAGGTCTTTTTCCCCTTCTCTACTATCCAACTTCTCGTACAGCTTCTCATATGCCCTGTCCTTTGCCTTGGCCACCTCCTTCTTTGCTGTGCTCTGCATTTCCTTATACTCCTGCTTACTTTCTTCATCCATTTGTCTATCCCACTTCATTTTCGCCCGCTTCTTCTTACTTATGCTCTCTTGTACTTCCTCATTCCACCACCAAGTTTCCTTGTCTTCTTTTCTCCGTCCTGATGTCACCCCAAGTACCTTCTTTGCTTTCTGCCTCACAACTTCAGAGATAGTTTCCCATCTGTCCTCTATCTTATCACCCAAAACCTGGCTTACCTCTTCCCTAAATTTTCTGCTGTACTCATCCTCATTTAGTTTCCACCACCTAATCCTCGGTTCAGCCCTTACTGCCTTCCTCTTCTTTATTTCCAGACTCATCTTACCAATCAGCACCCTATGCTGTTTTGCTACACTCTCCCCGGGCACTACTTTACAATCGCCGAACTCCTTCAAGTTGCCTCTCCTACACAGGATATAGTCAACCTGTGTACTCCCCCCTCCACTCTTGTGCTCCTCTTTCTTCTACACTACAGCCATCTCCGTCCGCATCTGTCCTTCAGCGTTTCTCTCTCCCACACCGTACTTTCCCATCACCTCCTCATCACCACCATTCCCTTCTCCAACATGGCCATTTAAATCCGCTCCAATAACCACCCTTTCCTCCCTACTTGGGGGGCATATGCACTGATAACATTCATCAGGACCCCCTCAATTTCCATCTTTACACTTATTACTCAGACACCCTCCTTACCTCCAATATGCTATCAATATACTTTTCCTTTACGACTATCCCGACATTAAATCCTCCGCCATTTTGTTTCCTGCACACACAGTACGTCCAGCTTTCTTCTCTCCATCATATCTGCCAGCTCTCTCCCTTTACCTGTCAAGGATCCCATCCTCACCTCCACTCTCCTTTCTCTTACGCTTCCTCCATAGTATAGTATGGTATGGTATATTTCTTATAGGTATGGTATGGTATATTACTCTTATATTTGGTTTGGCATATTTGGTGACGTGACCCTCCCCATTTATCTGGGCTTGGGACCGGCACTGAGTCGCAGTGGCTGGGTTCCCACGCCTGTCCCCATATTTCGTCTAAGGTAGTATGGTTTATAGTATTTTACCCACTCCCAAGCCTGTCCCCATATTTCGTCTATTGTATTGTATTTCGTCTAAGGTAGTATGGTTTATAGTATTTTACCCACTCGTCTATTGTATATAGTACACTATCTTACCAAGTGGAGAGCAGCTACACCGTCTGGCAGCTTCTATGTTGTGAGTTGACGACGATGTAGGTGTTGGTATAGTACATGTTAGTATATAGTATAGTATACACTTCACTTCTTCGACGATATAGTACACTTGGACACTTCTTCGACGATGTAGTCGATCTTCGACGTGTTGCCAGGATCATTGAAAATCCCAGACGTCTCTTTATCCACAGCTGGTCTTGATCACTCATCATTTCCTTATTCCAAGGAGTCCGAGATAGCGAGGTCACAACTCCTCGACTTACGTCCCGTCCCTATTCACTGCTAGGTCGACAGGGATTTCACACGTTTAAGGAAACAAATCCAACTGTTTCCACCCGACCAGGGAATCGAACCCCGGGCCTCTCTGTTGTTACAGAGCGTGCTACCATTGCACCACCGGGCCGCATAGATTAGTATGGAATATTATATATATATAGTAACTTAAAGTTTATTATTAATTATAATATTAGTTATAATATTATGGTCAGGCGGAGAATCGAACTCGGAACCTCTAGGACGTGAGGCGAGCTTCTTAACCACTCCACCACCATGCTACACTACATAGTATGGTATATCTATCTATATATATAAAACAGTCTGTCTGTTTGTTTAGCCGCTATACACGGCCGTATTGTTTCATCTAGAGTAATAATTTTTACATGAATGTCATCGCTGAAAGCTCAGGAGTGTCCACCGCTTACAAAAAAAAATGTTTTAAAATTATCAATGGGGGTTTATTAGTGAGATATGGGCATGTCGCCTCCACCTATACATCCTCGATGGACACTCAAACCTCTTTAACCCTTAACGTCCGGACCGCGGTCATAGACGGACCCAGGAAGCCTCCGGGTGGTGTCTTACACCCGTGCCATGTGGTGACCGGGCGAGATGAAGCACCGCTATTGCCAATGTCGGCATTTGCGAGCCCAATTTGGCGGTTTTTTTTTCACTTGGCTATACTTCACCACCATCCCTACAAATCACCATCGTCAGTCAGTGTGTTACTGACTGTAAACATGGATGGATGTGGATTAGATTTCTCGTGCGTGTCCGATTCTGTGTTGCGTCACGCTTACTTACAACACTGACTGCCACCCGCGCGGGCCGCGTTCAGTTGTCGTCAGAGCCACTCCACCTAAGCGAACACAGCCGCGCTCACACGAGAAAGTACCCTTCATTCCTCACTTAATTTCTCGGCAACGGAGAGTTGTAGAGAGCTGAGGTTGGTTTTATTGGAAAGAGGAAGAGTTGATGGTGCTAACAAGACCAAATTTAAGTTGTTCAGTATCGTAGTTTAGACGTACAGAGTAAGTGGAATAGAGCGATTTTGGAAAAATCGGCCAAAAGCGCCCGGCCAGGCAGTAGGGAAAGTAAGACTAGCCCCGGACTGACAAAATGGCTATCCATAGTTATCCCGTCGCGGAGGGGTTAAGGACCTCACCAGCTACCTTATGCCGTATGAGAAGGGAGGCTTTGGAACCTCCTAAAACAACGCCTTTTAATGCTCACAGGTTTCGAAAGGGCTGAGATTGAAGGGATCTCAGGTGTGTGGGGTACGAGTAATGGAGATGCCTCAGGACCCCCATAGGTATTCTCTTAGATTAATTAGCCTGACCAGCTCCCTGTGACCATTCTTAGGTGCCTAAAGGCTCGACTGCTCTTTGGTGAGAGAGCTTTCATGCCTTGCTGGTTGCCAGGCCAGTAAAAGATCTCGGATTAAATCGTGGGCATTTAGCTTTACTATTTGCTTTAAGTTTGGCCGCGGATGGAGGATTAGTAGGGATTAGTAGGAAAACGATACACTTCAAGCACCCCTGTCGAAAAATCAGATTCCCATTTACTTGGGACTCTTGTGCTGCTCAGTTGGGAGCTGCGGCACAATTGGGGCCGTCCGGCCCAGGGGAGACCTTAGGGTTGGTGTGCTTGGCTCATAAGGGTTTCTGTTGGCTGAACAACCGAAAACCTTCTGGAAGTAGGCGGATGAGACTTATGCGAGACTAAATCACATTATCCTTTCTTTTATATTATTGGTCTTATATTGAATTAGAGCGAGATGACTGGTCCATCAGCAAGAAAATTTACATGTTCTACATGCAAGGTGTACCGCTGGTGTGAGGACTTCAGCGGGAGGAGTGCGAGTGACCTAGACCCCTCAAGTGTCTGTGACTTTTGCAAACTCGAGGAGAGGTTGATGGAGCACATGGCACTGCTCACGAAGGAGAACAACTCCCTAAAGGAGAAAGTTCTCCTGATGGAATCTAAGAGGTGTGACTGCCACGTGAGAGACGAGGCAGTCCAAGGAGCTTCTTCACCGGAGAGCTCCACCACGTCGGTGAAGATGAAGAAGAAGAAGAACAACAAGAAGAACAACAACATTGAAGACTGAAAAGAGACTGCAGAAAAGCAAAATGGAACAGACTCTGCAGAAAAGTGTGACGAAGAAGAGGAGGGGAATATAGAGAAGGAAGAAAACCCCAAGAAGATAGTTGAGGAAGGATTAGAAGAAAGTGAGGCAACTAAGAAGGAAAAGAAACTGAAGAAGGAAAAGAAACTGAAGAAGGAAAAGAAGAAAAAGAAGAAGCAACCTGGAGGAAGTGACAAGCCCGGCAGGAATTCCAAACACACTCGGGTTCCTCACAAGGCATCTCGTGCTCCTACCAAGGAGAAACCTGTGGATATACACATTGTAGGTGATTCCCAGACACGAGGGCTGCAACCCCTAATGGCAGCTCACCTTCACACTTCTGTGAAGGTGAATTGTCTACCAGGTTGTGGCAATGCTGACCTCCGAAAGGAAGCTGAGAGGATCCAAACATCCAGATCTGCTGTCATTGCACTCATGGTGAGTGGTAATGACATCTACCTGAGAAATGGTAGAGTAGGCATGACTGAAGGAGTCCTCTCGGATGTGCTCGGTGCAGTAGATGATTGTGGGTTAAAAACCCGCAGAAGGGTAGTTGTTGGCGTGCTCCCAAGGAGAGGCCCTTGAGGGACTGCTCTATCAAAGAACATTGCAGTAAATCAGCGCCTGGCTGATTTGTGCACTGCCGAGGGGGTGTTCTTTGTGGACCCCTACACCTCATTCTTTGGTAGAGACGACCTCTACCAGCGAGATGGCACACATCTCTCACCAAAGGGGAAGGAAGTCCTTTCCAAATTAATGGAAGACGCTGTCCGACGATGTCTCAGGAACACTCGACCGAGCGTGGAGGAGAGCCCTCGTCGCTATGCTAGAGTGACCCCAGAGAAGACATTCGCTGAGATCCTGAAGAAGGATATCCCCAGCACTACCAAGACAGCAACCAAACCGGGAAACGGAGGAGAATAGGGAGCCCTGCAGTTGGGGGTTCCCTAAAGGTTCTATTGTTCAACGCCAGGTCCATCCGAAACAAGTTTTTGGAACTGCGGGCCCTTGTTGCGACAGAGGAACCTGAGATGGTGGCCATAACGGAGTCATGGTTGAGAACCTCAGACAGAGATCTTGAAGGGGAATTCATGATTCCAGGCTACCAACTCTTCCACAAAGATAGAGAAGACAGAGGGGGTGGTGGTGTGCTGTTGTATGTAAAGAACTCCATCAAATCGATGACCTGCAACATCACATCGAACCACGAGCTCCTTGGAGTTGACCTAGAAATAGGCACTGCAAAATACACAACCCTGCTGCTTTATAGACCCCCTGGACAACTCAGTGAGATGGACAGGGACCTGTACCAGTTGCTGGGCGAACTAGTAGACGGCAGGGTGTGCATCCTTATGGGGGACTTCAACACACATGTTGACTGGGAAACCAGAGAGCCCTCTGCTGAGAACACACCACTCTTGGAGTTTGTAAATGATGAATTCCTCACTCAGTGGGTAAGGGAGCCAACAAGAGGTGCTAACATACTCGACTTGGTCCTCACCTCTGAGGATGACATCATTCAAGACCTCTCTGTAAATGAAGAAATAGGTGGAAGCGACCACAAGCTTATAAGATTTTTAGCTAAAGTCCCTAATATGGAGATCGTGACCCCGGTGTACAGAAAATTAGACATGGGGAGAGCGAACTTTGCAGGTCTTCGTGAAGGCGTTGCTGAAATGGAACTAGAGGAGGGAGAGAGTGCTGATGATCTGTGGAGGTCATTCTTGTCTTCCTTCATGGAGCTTCAGTCGCGATTTATTCCTCTGAAGGGATCAGGTCAGAAGTTCATTCAACCGAAGTGGTTTAATCGGGAAATCCGTAACCTACTAAGGGAGAGGAGAACAGCATACCGTTGAGCGAAGACATCTGGGGACTTTGACGGTCATAGACGATTAAATCGAAAATTGAAGTCCGAAATAAGGGCGGCTAAGCGTGCTGAGGAGGTCCGTGTGGCTAGACTCTGCAAAGAGAACCCCAAGGAGTTTTTCAGTTATGTGAATGGCCGTAAACCAATCCGACGCAGGATCGGTCCCTTGGTGAATAAGGATGGAGCATTGATGCACTCTGATGCAGAAAATGCTAACCTCTTAAATGAATACTTCTCTTCAGTGTTCTCTGAGGAGAGTGGTCTCATTCCTGAACCTTTGGACTCCTCCAGTGAGAAGTTGGAGTCAATGGTCTTCACCCGAGAAGAAATTGAGAGAAAAATAATTGAATTAAAGGCAAACAAGTCCCCCGGTCCGGATAGGTTCTTACCTAGAGTGTTGAAAGAAGTGCATGGTGAAGTATCACAACACCTGTGCATGGTCTTCAACAGGGTATTTCAGACTGGATGCATTCCTAGAGACTGGCGTGAGGCAGAGGTGACTCCTATCTTCAAGAAGGGAGATGCCAGCCAACCGTCAAACTACAGACCCATCAGTTTAACCTCGATAGTCTGTAAACTCATGGAGAGCATCATGGTGGACAAAATAACGGCACACTTAGAATCAAATTTGCTACTGAGGGATTCCCAGCATGGGTTCCGGCAGCACCGATCATGCCTCACAAATCTGGTGGAATTCTTCCATTTTGTTTTCAGTGAGCATGATCAGGATAAAGCAGTCGATGTTGTCTACTTAGACTTTCAGAAAGCCTTTGCTAAGGTACCCCACCGCCACCTCCTTCGGAAAGTGCGTGCACTGGGCATAGATGGAAATGTGGCAAATTGGATAGAGAACTGGCTAAGTGACAGACGGCAGCGGGTAGTAGTGAATGGACAGGCTTCAGAGTGGGTTCCCGTTACTAGCGGTGTTCCCCAAGGTTCTGTTCTGGGACCACTACTGTTTATCATCTATGTTAATGATATGGATGGTGACATGGTTGCCAAGATTTCCAAATTCGCCGATGATACTAAGCTTGGTATGAATGTCGCGAAAGAAGGAAATACTACCCGCTTACAAGAAGATCTTAGGAAGATCGGGGAGTGGTCTGACACGTGGCAAATGCCATTTAACGTGAACAAATGCAAAGTTATGCATATAGGCCACAGAAACCCCCGAACAGAGTATACCCTTAAGGGCAATGCTCTCGTAAGCACTGATACTGAGAAAGACTTGGGTGTAACTATCACTAGCGACCTCAAGTTCTCAAAGCAGTGTATCGAGGCGGAGAAGAAAGCCCAAAGGATGTTAGGGTACATAAAGCGACAGTTTGGATATCGGAACAAGGAGATAGTACTTTGTCTGTACAATTCCCTTGTCCGACCGCACCTGGAGTATGCAGTCCAGTTTTGGAGTCCTTCTTACCGAAAGGATATTACGAGATTGGAACGAGTGCAAGCCAGGGCAACCAAACTTATACCCTCTCTTAGACACAAGAGCTATGAAGATCGGTTGGTAGAACTCAACCTGTTCTCTTTGGAAACTCGGAGACTGCGTGGTCAGCTTATCGAAGTGTTTAAAATACTACGAGGCTTTGACAATGTAGACTACAGGGATATTTTCCAACTCAGTGAGGGCACAACCAGGAATCATGGCTACAAACTTGAACTGAAGCGATACAACCGTGATCGGTGTGGTAAATTCTTTACATACAGCATCTGCGGTACTTGGAACGCGCTTCCTGCTGATGTAGTCAACAGCAACTCTGTGGATCAGTTCAAGTCCAGATTAGACAAAGTCTTAAACCACCGTCTAGGTGTTTAAGCCGTTGTGCGAGTGTTCCTTGATGGTTTCACATGACACATTCGAGGACGGTCAACTACTTGCACAACTAAACCCACAGGTACCCTCTTTGTATGGATCGTAAGGTCTCCTAGGGTACTTTTTTTCCTTGTAACTCCTTGTAACTCTATACTGAAACCTCCAAGCTCTATACTGAAACCTCCAAGCTCTATACTGAAACCTCCAAGCTCTATACTGAAACCTCCAAGCTCTATACTGAATCCTCCAAGCTCTATACTGAAGCCTCCAAGCTCTATACTGAATCCTCCAAGCTCTATACTGAAACCTCCAAGCTCTATACTGAATCCTCCAAGCTCTATACTGAAACCTCCAAGCTCTATACTGAAGCCTCCAAGCTCTATACTGAATCCTCCAAGCTCTATACTGAAACCTCCAAGCTCTATACTGAAGCCTCCAAGCTCTATACTGAAACATCCAAGCTGTCTGTGTCACTCAACTGATCCCCTATTCGTATCTTTGAAGTGATTTATTTCCCAGGCTGGTTTGAAGGAATCGGTAGCCCTCCAACTTACCCAAATCAGGTGCTCCGCTTAATTAAGGTGGTAATTCTTTTTTGGTACATTGGAGTGCCACGATTCCTCCAAAGTATGCAAGGAAACAGGACCAGAAGAGCAAAAATAATAATAGTGTTCTGTTGCCTGGAATAGTTTGGAGGATTCGGTTGCTCCAGATTTACAAACACAAAACTTTCCCCTTAATGGTAGGGTAATCTGTTGTGGGCAAACTGGATGGAGTCTGTGAAACCCTCCAAGCAATAAAAGGAAACACATCCGCCGCAAGTGTACCAACGCAGCCTGTTGTATGTACAGTCGGCGGCAAAAGTCCTGTCGCCTCACTTGCTTCACCGAGGCACGCTATGTTCATAGACTCGAGATTATTAGGTGTAGAAAACGTGCGTATTTCTCGAGTCCACGTACACTGCCTGTCTCGGTGAAGCAGATGAGGCGACAGGACTTTTGCCGCCGACTGTACACTCGACAGCACTGCCCCGTGGTACAGGGGCTCGCACGTTTTAGATGTGGCACCACTGTGATGATTTGCCTCGAAATAATCCACGTGTGTGAAATAAGTAATCTCGATACAGTGGCGCATGAAGTGAACTTTGTTGTTGAATGTTTCGAACCACAAAGTATCATAACAGGCTGAACTTTGTTTAACCTGATCCATGTAACAAGTGTTTAATATCTGCCACCTCATCACGCCCTAACCATCAGAGCAAGACCCGCGAACCTATATATATTTTCTTGATCGGAGTGACCCAAGGATGGTTTAAGGAAAAAAAAAAAACCACTTTCTTATTTGCTCTTTCTAGCTGCTGGCGAGCTTGCCAGTGAGGAGTGGGGATTTACCAGAATAAATAGGGATATATATCCCCACCGGGAACAAATTTTGACCACCCCCTCAGGAGGAAAATTTGTGAGTGCTTTTGCAATTTATGCATATGATGAATCTTAATCCAACATACTTTTTGTTCTCCAAATATTGGGTATCTTATTTTTTACCCGGTCAACGCCGGGTACTACACAAAGTAGTTATGTATAAAATGCATAATAATTGGCAGCGCCTTATATTAGGTCAGAGAAAAGGGGGAGCTGTGATGAGCCTGGCACATACAAACTCAGATGTGACTACATTGGCTTCAATATTCGCAGTAGGAAACACAGGAACAGTGAAGAAACGATTATGTTGGTAATGTATTGGAGTTAGAAATAAGAAACCTATGCCACATTTAATGTATTTTTACTTATCGTAAGATAAAATAAACTATCTATATCTGTCTACCTATTTCTTACCATCCTACTACACTAATTGTAGAAGTTATTATCAAAAAGTGATAACATGAACTGAATAAACGAGTAAACACTGATAAGTTGGATGTGTGTATGACAACTATGCTGATCACATTTGTAATTCTGACTTTATTATATTTGGGTTAATAATATTAACATAACTTCTATATGGGATATACTTTAACCTGTAAAGAGAAGACAAACTGATCTTTCCAATTTTTTTTAACAAACAACAATTAACAAAAATTAACTTTTTATGGAGACAGGACCATATTCATTAATGCACTATTAACATTGTGTAAATTGCAGCTACAGTAACTACCTGGTTTTATGTTCATTACGTTATGATTGCGAGAATGAATATGTTAGCCCCACCGGCAAGGTGAAGAAAACTCGTCTCTTCAGTTATGACTGGAAACTGAACCTTCTTCCAATGAGTTTTCGACAATATCATGGATGTTCATAATTTTTGTGATTCGTTCTATGAATATTGAAGCAAATGTGGTCTTATCACAGCATGCCATGTGCTAGGTGTATGGCTCCTCCCCTTTTCTGACAACAGATTTGGGGATCCATACATGTATTAGGTGATAAGATAGAAACAGAACGTAATCACAAAAATGTAGACAGCTAAAATGCATTACATAATGACGAGTACTGAATACTTTCTAATATAAAACATTCAGGTTAAACAAATTCGGGCTGAAATGATACATTGTGGTTCAAAATTTTAAACAACAAAGTTCACTTCAACCACCACTGTATCGAGGTTACTCCATCCCACATGCGGCCATTTTCGCGGCAAATCATCACAGTGGTGCCACATCTCCTAAAACGTGCGAGCCCCTGTAACACGGGGAAGTGCTGGCGAGTGTACACTCGTGATACATAATTTCTGACCAGAGTGTGAGGAGCAGAAAGCTGCGAATCGCCTGGTATTGCTCATCATCAGACAGTCTATACCTGACACCTTACGGGCACGATATCAATCTTCAAAAATGGTTATATGTGGTGACTTCAACCAACTAGACACAAAGGAAATAGAAGACCAACTAAACATCACCCAGATTATCAACTTTCCTACCCACGAACAGAACACTCTAGACCTCATTATCACAGACCTAGCAGACCAGTACCTACCTCCCCTACCATTCCCTCCTGTGGGAAGAAGCAACCATCTCTCTGTGTTCTGGGTCCCTGCCACTACCACCTCCCACCATCAAATCAACCATACCACCAAAATATACAACACCTTTATCATTCCCAAACTATAGTCCAACCACCCTTAAAATGTGGTTTGGGTGAGGACGTGAGGGACCTGTCACCGTTTACAGTGTTGCCGCGAATTCTGAGCTCTGACTGACAGAAGGGTGACCTGACATACCTTCACCTCAAGTCTGCCTCAGGACAATCTTTTAATCCTGGTGGTCCAACCCTACACCAAACTCAGACACCAACTGGTGACCACGTGTCTTGCTCTCCCGCCTCCCTTTTCGTCAATAATTCCTTTTTTCCTGTGATCTTTATTTCCACTTTTCTCCCCAGTATACTCTACTTTCTTCACTTTATGCATATGTTCTCGATTCCCCTTCTGTTCTACAAATAGCCTTGTTGACATCCTCCAACATTCCTCCATTCTCCTTCTCCTGTACTAAGTACAGGGTTACTCTGATGACAATTTCCTTGAAGAGTGGGAGCATGTTTTTTATTGCAGGGGAAATTACCTCTGCTTGGGCCTTATGCCTGTGCTGGCGGGCCCAACAGGACAGACAGTAGAAGCACTGACAAAAGTTTAAATACTCCCCTGCCCTGTTAATTACCTCCCAGGAGACATATGTACCGTCTTCCAGGTGTAGAGAGTGATGGGTATTGCCGCTCATGATAGTTTTAACATTTATTTTTATTAAGGAACGAGTAGGCCTATATATATCACTTCCATTTCTTCATAAAATATTATAAACACAATTGTTTCAGTACATACCCAACTTAGAACTATGACGAATGTCAACTAAAAGTAGCAACATATTTGTAGCACCACTGTGAAATGTGTATGCCACATTTCTATATTATTACATACAGACTTTGTATTATAAAGTTTATTTGTCATTGACATACTTAAGTATACTTAAGTAAATATTATAAAATGTTTTTTTTTTTTATGTGGTCGGGTATTTTACATTATATCACACAAGCTACGAATCGCTAGTTTAAGAAACGTGGCGTCGCTGTAAACGGTGACAGGTCCCTGATGTACCCACCCAAACCACATTTAAGAGTGGTTGGACTATAGTGTGGAGTATGTGTGACTGGTTAGGGGTGAGAGTGGGAAGGTGGCGATGTGTGGTGTGGATAGGTGCTGTACGTGGGCGTGCATGACGTTGTGTGGGGTGTGGGTTGAGTGTGGATGGTTTGTTGGGGATTCTTTTGTGGTGCAAGAGAGCATTTGATATATGGGGGTAAGGGACGTGTGGGTTGGGGGGTATAGTACATGATGGGTGTGGGAAGAGGGAGGGAAATGGGTTTACGTTAAGTTAAGAGTAGTGAAGGGGGAAGAACACTGGGGACGGGTGAAAACTAACCTAAATCATAGGGTAGTGGAGGGGGAAGAACACTGGGGACGGGTGGAAAATACAATAAATCATAGGGTACCTCGTCGTAATTGGCTTGTAGAGGCGTCAAGTGGCGTGGCGTTGTAGAAGCTTGGACACTGGAGTGGCGTGGGGGGTATGTTGGCTTGCCGTTGCACGTGTAGGGTTCTGAAGGGCGTGCACGTGGCTGGTGTATATATGCGAGGCAGGGCAGCGACGCACGTACAATACAGGAGGGCGAAAGGTACCTTATTGTTGTGATGGTGGCGTGCACGTGGAGATGGGGCGTGAGGATCTTGAAGAAGGTTGTAGCTTGTAGGGCCGAGTACGAGTGCTACTATACTCCGGGGGTCACCAATGTAGTGTTTTCGTGGGTACTACACCATAGGAGTTTCAAATAGTAGACTCTGTACAAGGCACAAGTTTATTATGGAACACACAAGAATGAGGAGGACACGCCGGTGATACAAAATAACCACGTGAGGCTAGGACGCAGCGTGGCTAGCTGGACGACTGGTGTGTGGTTACTTCTGCAGTAGTGTCGAGTCCCGGTGGAGGTCTTGCACGTGCCCAGTGTCCAAGAGTGAGCGTCTCTGGGTGTCCTTTCTCTCTCTCTATCTCTCTCTCTCTCTCTCTCTCTCTCTCTCTCTCTCTCTATCATTTCCTTTTCCTGCTTTCTGATTGGCTAAGAGATATTTGGGCCTCAGCCAATCACCGCCCGTCCCGGATATTCAATAGACTGCTGTATATAGTCTGTTCCCTCTGACTCCTGAGTTAGGAACACGTGGTTTGGAGTGTTTAAGGAGTGGACACTCAATAATATAGAGTGGAACACTACAATATTAAACCCATTTATTTCATGGGATAATTAATATTGAATCCATTTATTTCATGGGATAATTCATATTAAACCCATTTATTTCATGGGATAATTAATAAATATTTTTTTTTTCTACTAAAGAAATTGAAACAATTTATTATTTATTTATTTAAGCCAGTATTTTATTTCTTATATTTATTTAGTTTTCATTTTAAAACACATGTAAGACCACAGGGCATTGATTATACTTTGATATTGTTAAACATTTATTATTCAAATAATTGTCAATGGAAATGAAATGAAAAATGGAAATGAAACGGGTGATTTTGATTCCCAGAAAGTGTGAAAATCGAGGACGCAGATAATCACAATATTTACCCTCATTTCCTTCATATATTGGTCATTGTTTTACCAAGTCAGTGTGACGGTGAATTTTAACTACCACACTTGTACTGTCCACTGATGATTGTACCGTGTTGGTTGCCTCCAAACTGACCCACTCCTACCTTTCGAGGGTCATGGATGGTGGTCCAGTCTTCTGTTACTGATCAGTTGAGGGAACAACACAAACATTACTCCTCTAGTTAACCTCCTCTACTCGAGTATTACCTCACAACCTCGCCACTCACCCTCTTGAAATGCCTATAACCAGCCGTGTGTGTGATCCTATGACCCTCTCTCCATCAACACATGCTCTTCTATAATTATGTTTTACCTTCATCATTCTCTCTCTCCTTTCACCAAGGGGTGACTACAGTCCCAGTTGTCACTCCCACCCTATATGGTGTACTAAAGTCAATCACTTCAGTTTCTGCCATTTCAAATACTATTACCTTACTTTTACCAACATTCACCAACAGTTTTCTTTGTTTACACTGGGACTGAAACTCATCCACCACCCGCTGCAGCTCCCTATTACTCTCAGCCATCATAACAGTATCATCAGCAAGTAAGCTTGTCACCAAGAACCATTGTTTTGCCATCAGCCTCAGCTTGGCACCCACCCAAACCATTCACTTTGACCTTCATCTCCTTCAATGTCTTCCAGCAACCACCCACCAACACCATAAATCCTTAGCACAACTGCCATAGCTCTCCAATCAACCCTATCATATGCCTTTTTCTCCATCCATGAAGGCACATACAGCTTCCTACTCTTCACAATATATTTCTCCAATGTTGATTTTATTGTAAAGATCTGGTGGACACATTCCTTTCTGAACCGCCCCTAACTTTATTCCCAGTTACTTCAGTTATTACTCAGTAAGAACCTTCCCATACACCTTTCCTGTCACACGAAGGCTTTTTCCACTATAGCTACCATACTCGTCCCTACTCCCCATACCATTCCTTATACAGAGTCATAATTATGGCTCTACTCCAGTCCTCTGGCACCTCTCCCTGCCTCCAAGGCAATGTTAATGAATAGCACAAGTCTGGGAACAAACACTAGCCTTTTAACACTGGGTCAGTAAATCACTTAGTGTTTATGGTAATAACACAAGCCTGGGTTCTTTAAACACAAGGTGAGAATGGTAATGAATAACAAAAGGCTGGGAACACACATACATTTTGTGGTCATCAATGAGAAACTGAGTGTAAAATGAAGACAGTGGTGGATACAAGGATTTATTCATTGTATAATAAGTGTTTACAATATCAGCAACATCCACTAACTCTATACACACAAACACACACTTGTTCAACATTTCTGCAGTTATTGCAAGCCATATTATATTATATAATAGTAGTACTGTACTACCTGTAGGCTTCAGTCCTATATATACTATACATTTAATATTATGGACCCTGTGATCGTATTTGATAATTAATGGCTTCTGATTCCTCCTGAGTACACCCCAAAACAAACTCCTTCCATGTAGGTGGTGTTTCATAGCAGTAATTGAAGGACTCATTTACCTCCAATTTTCTGACTACATCACAGGGTCCCTTACGATACCAACCTGTCACTACAAACAGCAGCTGTTATTTTAACATATATTATATTATATCAGACTTCAGTTCCAATAATACATTTAATATTAAGACATCAACCTATCCCCAAACATTACTGTCATCTTTGTGTTGTGTGTGTGTGACAATGTTTTTTTTTTTAACAAAACATTTAGTAATTAATTTTGTTGCACATTTATTAAAGGGTGGTAAACAATGATAGCCTCCTCCACAACCCTGCTGGACAAATACTGTATTAGCTAGAAATATGATGGTGATATTATCTGAAAGTATATTCACTTCTTCTTTGCTGGTATCAACATGTGTGCTGCTGTGTTAAATGACAGTGAAAAGAAGCACCATATGTAAAGTGTTTTGAACCCAGCCAGAACCTTCTGAAGGACAACAACATTGACTTCTTTGGTAATGACGAGTGGCCCAGTAATTCTCCTGATCTGTATAAATATCTTGAAGGACGAGGTTGAAAAAAGGATGTTGTCTGAACCTTTATCAACTCAATATAGTCATACCAAGATGGAGGAGCACATCAATGCTGTACTTCAGGGAATGGAGTTCAACACGGAGCTTTTTGAGTCACTATTGTCTTCCTACCCTGCTGGTCTTCAAGCTGTTCATGATGCCAATGGAGGCAACACTGAGGGTCCATTCCACAGTGGTTGGTATTGGTTTGTAAGCATGCAAACGAAACAAATCTTAGCCATGTAAATGACTTATAAGGGAATTATTTAAGGAACTTGGTGAGTAAACTGTGCAGTGATCATCATCATTATCTAACAGTTTTATACAATTTGTGAATGTGGATACTCAGCTTTTGGGAAATAATGAAGTCTTACAGGTGTGGTTGGTTGGTAAGTTAACAAACTAATACCACTGTGGAATCAACACTGAATACTCACCTTGTCACCATAGACCTACAATATAATGTACTACCTCTTGATATTTTCAGTTTTTTCCTATCATGCTTAGGGGGGAGGGGAGCAATCATTGTTTGCCACCGCTTATGTTCAGTGTTTTATTTCACATGTGAACCGTCTATCTATCTATAGCTCTGATGCTTCATTCCCTCCGAGAACTCCCTCCAAGGGGGTGGCCATGGTAGAAGTGTCTCCAGTTATCCCTGTTCCAACACTCCCTCTATTCCTTTCCACACCCTCCCAGACACCAACAATGCACAACCAGTCCATATTACACCTCCTTCCATTCCTTCCCACAACACACTCTTCCCTCCATCCCCACTCTCTTCCAACCCCCACCCTTTCACATGCATCTCTGTTATGCCACACACATCTATTCTACTTTTTCTGCAACACTCCACTATCTCTCTCCTTTTCATTTCATGCACCATTCCATTCACATTGATCGCAACCACCTTGATGCATTCTTCCCCTTTCCTGCCCCCCAAAGGGACTACCAGAGACCCCTCCACGCCACTAGCCGCAGCCGTCCTTCCACCCATTGGGGAGCCGCTGGTGGCTGGCAAGGCCAACACAGTTTAAAAAACCAACACAATATTAAAAAAGAAAAAGAAAATTACACATAAACACTTAAAAATACATATGTTGTTAAAATATATACATTACAATTTTTTTTAACCTATATGTGGGGAACCTAATATGCTCCCACACCGCCTCCCCCTTCAGCTTCACCTCCAGCCTTTTACAATAAAATAAATTAAAATTAGGGAGGTGTCACCCGAGGTTACCATGTGGGAGGCGGGATGAGATTTACCTACCCTTCCTGAGGAAGTGTAGGTCACCGAGGTGTTTTGAAAACTTCCCATTGTTTGAAGGTGGCCTGTGTGCAATGGCCGCACCTCTTTACCTCATTCGTTATGATATTGCTACAGCACAAATGTGTGAACAGTTTTGTGTAACATGAGTTGGGATTTGTCAGAAAACTTTTTATCACATTCATTACATTCAAAATCCTATACTCTTGAATGAACTTTTATATGTTGAATAAGGTTAGATTTCCAACTAAACTTTTTACCACATTCATTACATTCAAAATCCTTTACTCCTGTATGAACTTTTAAATGACTATAAAGGCTAGATTTCAGACCAAACTTTTTATCACATACTCCACATTCAAAGTTCTTTACTCCAGTGTGAATAAGTATGTGCTTCTTTAGATCACCTTTTCTTACAAACTTTTTACCACATTCTTCACATTCAAAGTTCCTCTCTCCTGTGTGTATAAGTATGTGTCGCTTTAATTCACCCTTTGTCCCAAACTTTTTACCACATTCTTCACATTCAAAGTCCTTCACTCCTGTGTGTATAAGTATGTGTTGCTTTAGATCACCTTTTCTTACAAACTTTTTACCACATTCTTCACATTCAAAGTTCCTCTCTCCTGTGTGTACAAGTAAATGTGACTTTAGATTACCCTTTGTCAGATATTTTATACCACATTCTTCACATTCAAAGTCCTTCACACCTGTGTGTTTAAGTATGTGTCGCTTTAATTCACCCTTTGTCCCAAACTTTTTACCACATTCATCACATTCAAAGTTCTTTACTCCAGTGTGAATAAGTATGTGCTTCTTTAGATCACCTTTTCTTACAAACTTTTTACCACATTCACCACATTCAAAGTCCTTCACTCCTGTGTGTATAAGTATGTGTTGCTTTATTTCACCCTTTGTCCCAAACTTTTGACCACATTCATTACATTCAAAGTTCTTAACTCCTGTGTGTATAAGTATGTGCTTCTTTAGATCACCTTTTCTTACAAACTTTTTACCACATTCACCACATTCAAAGTTCCTCTCTCCTGTGTGTATAAGTATGTGTCGCTTTAATTCACCCTTTGTCCCAAACTTTTTACCACATTCTTCACATTCAAAGTCCTTCACTCCTGTGTGTATAAGTATGTGCTTCTTTAGATTACCCTTTGTCACACATTTTTTACCACATTCTTCACATTCAAAGTTCTTCACTCCTGTGTGTATAAGTATGTGCTTCTTTAGATTACCCTTTGTCACACATTTTTTACCACATTCTTCACATTCAAAGTTCCTCTCTCCTGTGTGTATAAGTATGTGTCTCTTAAGGTTAGATTTACAATTAAACTTTTTACCACACTCATTACACATAAACATTTTCTTTCCAGTATGAGTCAACAAATGCTGAGTGAGATTGCATTTCCTACTAAACTTTCGATCACATTGTTGACAGACCAATTTGTTACACTTCTCTTCTCTAACAACATTGATGGTGTCACTTCCTTCCACCTCCATCACTACCACAGCTTTATTCTGCCACCAATATGACCACTTGGTTATTACTGTTGTCAGGGATGACAACCACACTGCTGCTGGTGTCAGGGCAGCCAACCACTCTGTTATGGTGTCAGTGTTGTCACACTCTTACTGGTGTTATCTGAAACAAAAATATATTTTAACAGCAACTGGGAAGGAAATAGAAGGAAAAGAGGGAGAGTTAAATTATAGAGCTGAAAGCTAGTGGCTGGGGCCTAAGGGGTGCCAAAATCCTTACACCCTTAAAGTATTGGCCACATCACTATAGAGTCTGAGTATAGACAATACCTCCCTACTGGAATATTTCTACAAAACACACACACCTATATGGAAGGAGTTTGTTTCGTGGCATAGTCAGGAGGAATCAGAAGCCTTATACATGATCACAGGGTCCTTAAAGGGAAAGTACAGTGTTGGTAAATCTAGAGTAACTGATTACTCCAAACTATTCCAAGCAAGGCGCCATATGACTTCACTGTTGCAGTGCCTAATATCAATTCATCTATTCCCAGCAACAGGCCACCATTAATTTTAGGTATTTATTGAAAGAATTGCAGTTTTGTAGCAGTGTTGCCAAATCCGGCTAGGTCCCAGTATTTTGCCCCGGTCATTTCCTGTACTATACCATGGTTATTTCCCGGTAGTTTGCCCAGGTTAGGTCCTGGTAGTCTGTTGTGGTCTAGGTTAGGCTAGGCAAGGTCAAAATGCCCCATCTTGGAAATGGGGCGATTGCGGAGAAAATTACATAAGAAAATAATCTTTGAATGGTGTAAATAAGTGAGTAATGAAGGTAGTAAACCGTACGCGACAACGACAATTCTCTAAATATTTAACTAATTTTGTTCCTCAGCTCCTGTTTCCTGGCATAATACTTTGGAGAAATCAAGGCACTCCAATGTATCCAAAGTGTATTTTCCCCTTAATTATGCCTCCAAACTCTCCTCCTACCTCTTTGTATGTATAGAAGTTCATTTGAGTCTTGAAATACAAAGTATAAATGATGGTGATGGGTGACATTGAACCTGAGGCATATGCATGTGAGGGCATGATCAAGATATCTTGCCCAATATCCAATAAAGAAATATTGAACTTGCCTTTATTAGCCGTTCACACGAGCAGTAAGTTCAATATGATATTGAACTTGGGCAATATCACCCAAGATTTTTCAAAACAGCTCCAGAGGTATTTTGCTTGATATTGAATACTGATAAAGTAAACATTACCAGTGTCTCTTGGCCATATTTTAGCAGTGTTGTAATGCCATACAGAGCCTGGTTCAACCTTTTGATGTGAGATGGAGCAGCTATCGCCCAGTCACCGGTGTTATTGTTTGCTTAACGCCGAGCGGCAGATAAGATGAACAGTAGAACCATGGAGGCTTGCCAGACGTATCATTATCCATGTTTTAATGGTTATTTTGGCATGAATTTTACAGACATATACACACACACACACAAAGTATTATTGTATACTCTATGCTAAATACATGCACACAATCTCACACTCACAATAAATACGTCGTGTAATCAAACCCTATCCTCTATGAGGGGCCTCCATTTCAGGTGTCTGCAATTGTACATTTGGCGTGTTTTTAGCGGCTCTTCTTAAAGGTTCTAACCGATAAATATAATATTTGACATTTTAACGCAATTTTTACTCAAGTTACGTCATAAAATACTTTGCCGGTGGTGCTGATTCAGAATACAGTAAAAGTCCCTTAATCCGGAATGCTCACACCCCCGGAACTTTTTGGGTACACCAATTTTACCCATAATTACTGTATCCCAAAGAATTGCAAAAAAATAATAATGATAATTATTACCAAAAAATAATGAGCCGAACTCCCGCCATTTTCCCAACCAGTGTGTGTTTTTATGGTTGAGTCGATTCAGTACCTGCCTCATGTGCATTCCTCTCGTATCTCCAGGGAGTGTTGGCTCCTAGTAAACCACAAAGAAGACCACTAAGAAGTTGAGACCTCATAAGACATTAAATTACAAGTGTCTGCTGCGATTATCATCATCCCACCATCCCCTCCCGACACTCATAAATTATATGTGACAGTCAGTGGTGCCAGGTCTGATGCACAAGATTTCCCCAACTTCAACAACAGAATTTCCCTTATTGCCTCAATAATTCCCTGTTTACTTTTCTCTTGAACATTGACAGTCTTTATTTTATATATTTCGTCTGGTAGAAATTTCCCAGTATATTCTTGAACTATCTTTATATAATTTTGTTGTGTCGACTACAAAATTCCCTAAGACAGAGAAATTTCCCTGCACCTGGCAACAAGTTCAGGAAAATTTCTCAGTTTTTGGGAATTTTGAAATACACATAGGGAAATTATATAAAGATGGTTCAATAATAACCAGGGAAAATTCTACCAGCTGAAGAACTAAGACGACCATAATTGTTCAAGAATAAACAGGAAATTATTGAGGCACAATGGGAAATTTTAAAGGTGAAGTTAGGGAAATTTCATCAAGCAGACTTGGCAACAGCTGCGATCCTCCCACCACCCCCTACACCCATCATAAATTACGTGTGACAGAGAAACCTGTATTCAAAAGTAATCAAGAGTATTTTATACATATTTTGGGGGGTATTTTCCGAAAACACGGAATTTTCGTTAATTCGGAGGTCTCAAACCCCCCTGCCTTCCGTATTAAGGAACTTTTACTGTATATAGTTTTTGATGTCAAACTGGGTTTTGTTAGCGGATTTATAGTAGATGACGTAATTTTTACGTCGAGTTATGTCATGTTACTTCATATCAAAACCTGCGCCTGGTGATGGTGATTCAGAATATAATTTATACAGTATGGGTTTTGGATGTAGATGTAACCATTTTTAAGTTATAAGAGGACAAACAGAGACAGTTTGCCATTTATAGTATAGATTGAGAATAAATTATTATAATGTCATAATATTATTCTTATATCTCAAGTAATGATATATTTCTATTAATAATGTTAATATTATACACAGCCTCTACATTGACTTATCACCAATGTAAACAAACAACTGAGAAATTAATCAGTAATAAAATGATCTTGGGTACCTGTAGGAGTACTGTAATAATAAAAAGGTATTAGTACAGAAGTACTCCGTTAACTATATTGTATATTTTAGTATCATTACCCACTATTTTGGACCATTCTAATGGTGTTGACAGATGAGGCTAGGTCCCAGTATTTTGTACAGGTAATATCCTGTACTTTACCATGGTTATTTCCTGGTAGTTTGACCAGGTTAAGTCCCTATAGTCTGCTCTGGTCTAGGTTGGGTTAGGGAAGGTCAGGTTATTTTTTTGAATATTTGAATATCTTGCAATATCTGCGGAGGAAATGTCATAGAAGAAAATAGTCTTAGAATGGTCTAAATAAGTGAGTAATGAAGGTAGAGAAATTGTACACAATAACGGCAATTCTTTCAATATTTACCAGATTTACTGAGCCTGTGTTAAATTTAATTATCTTATATGAGGGAGATGATTGCTGTATTTGACTTGTTTTCCTTCTCTTTTCACTCGTATATATTATAAAAGGATATATGTATTAAGTTTTATTATTTTGGGTATTTATCTAGACTATTGCCATTTTGTAGCAGTGTTGCCACATCTGGCTAGTTCCGGTAGTAGGCCGAGATTAAGTTCCGGTAGTCTGCTGTGGTCTAGGTTAGGTTAGGTAAGGTCTGGTTGATTTGAAAATGCCCCATTTGAATATGACTAATCTTAGATACGAGGCATTTCCGAAGATGATGCCATAGAAAAAGAGTGTCTTAGAATGATATAAATTAGTGGGTAAAGGTAAAAACATCATAATAGACAACGGCAATCTATCTATCTATCTATAGCTCTGATGCCTCGTTCCCTCCGGGAACTCCCCCGAAGGGGGTGGCCACGGCAGAAAAGTCTCCAGTCTTCCCTGTTCCAACACTCCCTCCTTACTTGGTCCAGCCCTCCCCTCCCCCTCACGTTTCTCTCCTTCACATACTCTTCCACAACGGCAATAGAATAGAATAGAATAGAATAGAATAGAATAGATAATTACCAATCATTAATATAAGGAAATATAATATACTGTAATTCTTCCTTATTCACTTGTATATACAGTACTCCCTCGTTATCAACGGATATTATCCACGGACTAGCTATTTAGTATAAAAGTGAAGAGAAGTGTTCAGTACTGTTACTTTACAAATGTAAATACAGTATTACAATTAGTTTTAAAGATATTAAATGCATATAACAATATTTATTAAGGTTTTCGCAGACAACTCATGAATGAAATGAGTCGTAAGCATGTGTGGTGGTAGGGGGAAGGGGGGAGATAGCGTGATATCGTTTGTTTACATTTTATTGAGCCTATTCTGGTGTTTCCTTCTTTCTCTGTTCGAGAAAAACCTTCCTGCTTGCTTTGGAAGGATATGACCTTCCTTTTTGTACATGCACCACCTGACATGACTGAGTGTTGAAGCTGGTGATTAATAACTCGTAATAACTAAAAATGAGCGCGTGACAAGGCAGGCTAGGCCTATAATCCTTTGACCTTGAGCTAGGGTGAATAGAGACAGAGGGTAGGGGGGGAAGGAGCGCGGGAGAAGAGGTGTCAACACAGTCCCAAGTCCGAAATTTTTAAAGTGGTAATAAAAATTTCAATTTTGGTGTCCGAGTGACCTATGCGGGGATTTTCCGGGTTTATCGTTACATATGCCTACATGATTTATGTACAGCTGGGCCATCCACACTCTCACACCTATTAGGCGTACCTATGCGCAAATTAATATTAAGTGGAAGTGATTTTTCAAAGAAAATTGCTAAAATTAATTAATACAAACTAAGGAATGTTTGTGCACGAATGAAAATTCAACGAGTTTTAGTGATAACTGAAATTTTCACCCCACTGTCACTCACACTGGTGATAAACCTAACCCCTTTATAGTGAAAAACTTCTCAAAACTGGCATTTTTCATACTTTTAACACATATCCCGGTACAGACATGTGATATGGTGAAAAGTGCAAGTGATGGTATGAGAAAATTACAAAGAATAATTAATAAAAACTAAGGAAATATGATTGTATGAGTAGAAACTCATGAATTATTGGTGTTAACTGAACTTGTCAACTCGTCACGCACTACACACGCTATTAGGCCTAACCTTTTAGAATGAACAACCTTTAAAATAATTCATTTTCCATACTTTGGGCTCAAGTTTAGAGTTATTTTTAGTCATTAGCTGTGTATGGGAACCAGAGATACGAGTGAAAGCACACGTAGTTTAGAGAGTGGGTGTACAGACAGACAGTCAGTCATACGCATCAAATTTAAGCCCTCGGATATCTCTGATCTTCTGATAATCTTTTTCCATATCTGTATTTGGAGGTCCAACTGTATATATAATATATATATTGTACAGTACAGTACAGTACTTTAATATGTTATGTTAATGTGTAAAGGAATTTTTTTTTATACTCTAATGTGGTATCGACGGATTTTCTTATCGACGGCCATCTTAAGAACCTAACCCCCGTCGATAACAAGGGAGTACTGTACTATAAAATAATATTATGTGTTAAATTTAATCATTTTATAGAAATAAATAAATAAATATGAAGGTAGAAAAACTGTACATGATAACGGCAATTCTTTCAATATTTACCGTTTTGGGAGTGTAACCGTTTTTTTCAGCGGATTTATATAGTAAATGACGTATTTCTTACATTGAGTAATGTCATACCAAAACCTTCAGCTAATATTGTGATTATCTGCACCAGTGAACTAATGGTTAGGTTAAGTTGGGTTAGGTAGCATTTGATTACCTTTATCAATACCCAGTGGAATTATCATGTGAAAAAAATGAATACTTTTGTTAGATATTTCAATTTTCAGATACAACATTTTTGTAGAGGAGGGCCGAACTAAGGTCGGGCGGATAGTGTTACCAGATCCCCTTGGCAACATTGTGAAAGGTCCAGCAGGCAGTTGTGTACAATACACCCAATACAGTTGTTGTGTACAATACACCTGATACTTTTAGCTCCTATCAACAGTATCTATTTTATTTTTAAAGGTCCCAAAGGACATTAAGTTAGGTCTCAAAGGACATTAAGATAGGTCTCAAAGGACATTAAGATAGGTCTCAAAGGACATTAAGTTAGGTCTCAAAGGACATTAAGATAGGTCTCAAAGGACATTAAGATAGGTCTCAAAGGACATTAAGATAGGTCTCAAAGGACATTAAGATAGGTCTCAAAGGACATTAAGTTAGGTCTCAAAGGACATTAAGTTAGGTCTCAAAGGACATTAAGTTAGGTCTCAAAGGACATTAAGTTAGGTCTCAAAGGACATTAAGATAGGTCTCAAAGGACATTAAGATAGGTCTCAAAGGACATTAAGATAGGTCTCAAAGGACATTAAGATAGGTCTCAAAGGACATTAAGATAGGTCTCAAAGGACATTAAGATAGGTCTCAAAGGACATTAAGATAGGTCTCAAAGGTAGCAACAGTCTAGGTTAGGTGAGATAGGTCAGGTTATTTCATCTGGTGTTTAAAAATTATTTGTCCCAATTTTAAACTATTGAATTTCCCGCCCAACTGGACTACTTATTGAACATTCTTCTTACAATTTCCCGTATGGACAAAATTTGTCTAAAACATGGATGTATTCCTTAATCTGGCAACACTGCAATCAGAGGTGGGAAGTCGAGGACCCGCTAGGAAAACCTCGCTCCCATTTCAAAGTAAATACATACAAAGGTAAATGTATACAAATGTTATTAAGGTTATTTACGTATTCCACATAACAGTCTCTAAAATACAACGGGAAAAGAAATGGACAATTTTGGTTGAACAGAAAGTGTGAAAATCGAGGACGCAGAAAAATAATTGCAATATTTACCGAAAATTTATCCAATAATAATAATAAGGTAAATTTACAGAAGAACTATGTTCACTATATTGTATATTTTAGTATCATTACTAATTATTTTGGACCATTCCAACACACTTTCCAACTATGGTGTTTCTCTCAGTGTAAACTTATCATAAAGTGACTGGGGCAAATTCCCTGGACCTAGCAAGATGTGGTAACACTACGCGGCCCAAGGCAAAAACCCCGATCACTTTATGATAGCTTACATTGGTCATATCCCGGCAGTTTGTCTAGTTTAGGTCCTGGTAGTCTGATGCGGTCTAGGTTAGGTCAGGCTAATTTCAAAATGCCCCATTTGAATATGCCCTATTTTGGAAATGGGGCATTTATGGAGGAAATGGTATAGAAGAAAAGTCTTAGAATGGTCTAAATTAGTGGGTAATAATGAAGGTAGAAAAACCATACGCAGTAACGGCAATTCATTCAATATTTACCAAATATACAATATAGTGAACACAGTTCTTTTGTAAATTTATCTAATAATAATAATAATAATACTAATAATAATACCATAACAATAATAATAATTATAAATACCGTCTTGGTGTTGTTGTTGTTGTTTACACTCTTGTTGTTTCTGCCATGTACACACAGCCTGGAAAATTTGTATACATAAGTAACGCACACAATATGTATGTATGTATGTGTGTATGTGTAGCCTACAATTATTATTATTATTAAGGGGGTGTGGGAGTAGGGGACAAGCTTAGGGGGGTTGCAGGAATAGGGGGACAGGCCTGGGATGGGTAGAAAGCCTGTCCCCTATTCCTGCACCCCCTCCCCCCCGAGCCTGTCCTCCTACTCCCGCACCCCCCACAACCCGCCCAAGCCTATCCCCCTATTCCCGCACTCCCCTAAACTCCCCCCAAGCCTGTCCCCTATTACCGCACCCTCTTAATATTATTAAGAGAGAAAAAACCCTGGTAATTCTGCATAAGAGATCCAAGTTTTTTTTTTTCCTGCCTATTTTTACTTGTTCTATTTATTAGTGACCATAATATTGATAGGAAACCACTTAGTTTATACATATTCCCTAACCCCTTCCATCTTTAGGCAGGAACTAAAAAATAAACCCACATGGAACTTTTATGCAGACTTACCTAAATTAGTTCAAAACACATTATAAAACATTGCAATCTGAAAACCTTTGAGTCGAAAGCAGATTATGGACAAACACTTGACTATTACCGAAAATAGTCTTAGAATGGTCTAAATAAGTGAATAATGAAGGTAGAAAATAGTCTTAGAATGGTCTAAATAAGTGAATAATGAAGGTAGAAAAACCGTACACAATAACGGTAATTCATTCAATAATTACCAAATTATTTTTATTATTTGTCTACCAAATTCATTCAATAATTACCAAATTATTTTTATTATTTGTATACCAAATTCATTCAATATTTACCAAATTATTTTTATTATTTGTATACCAAATGATTCTTTTTCATTATATAATACATGTCCATTTTATCTATAGAAGACACATGGCCACGGAGAAACAGATAAGAAAAATACAACTAAATAGGCCATATTCAAGAACATCCGTGGTGTATACGATGGTGTGGTACTGTACGACGGCTCTCTGGTTTGTATGTGGTGTCATCGTATCGGTACCATGCCATCGTATGCACCATGAATGTTTTTTACTATGGACCATGAGGTGTTGAGTACTTACAGTTGTTGTTGTCAGAATGTCAGTGTTGCCAGTGCCAGGGGAGGTTGTTGTCAGTGTTGCCAGTTCAGTTCAGTTCAGTTGCTGTGTGGGGGAATTGCCTTTGCAACGGCTCCCCTCTTACTTCTTTTGGTGTGCTTTTTTGTTCACGGTGTCTGAGCTTTTTGTCTTTTTTTCCACAACTCCACTAACACCTCCTTTAAGTTTTCTATATTTTCAATATTTTCGAATAATAATTGTCCACATTTATCTCTTATATAAGGCTGTTGAAACAATCTTGATGTATTTCTTATATTCTGTAAGTTAGGGCAATAGAGTAAAAAATGTTCTAAATCTTCCTTTTCTGCTCCACATCCTTCACACTTTTCTGATTCTCCTATAAATCTCTTTCTATCACTTAAACTGGTTCTTAACCTAAATAACAAAACTGATCCATACGTGTTATCATATATTACATTTTCTTGTTTTATTTCTGTCTTATATTTTTTATATAATGTTAAACTTTCTTTTTGGTTTAAATCCTTTTCCCATTCAATTTTATCCTTTTCTCTAAATTTGCTTTTTATCTTTTCTTTCTTTAGTTTCTTTATAGTATTTTCATTTATCTTTAATTCCTTAATTATTTCCTGTGTACTTTTCATCCACTTTTCAGTTTTATGATTTTCTTTTAATCTTGTATATATTTCACCTACCAAAGTATTTTCTTTGTTTAATAAATATTTTACATATCCCACTCTATTAGCGTTTAACCTTGTTAATACACTTGATGCACCAATTTCACCTCTCAGAGTACATGTTGGAGTTCCGTTCACTGCTCCTAAGATATACTTTATATACCTATATACCTATATATACCTATATACTTTATTTTCTATACTTTGTAATTTCTTTATTTCATTTTTATTAAAATCTATTATGTCTGTTCCATACATAATGGATGGTAGGGCCACATTTTTCCAATAACATTTTCCTATTAATAATTTATTGCTGCTTCTTGTAATCACTGATGGTACCAAATTACTTAATTTGTGTGCTTTTTTAATTATATCTTCTTTATAGGTCTTAAAACAGTTTCTCTTATTGTCTATTGTAATACCTAAATATTTAATAGTGTCTACCACCTTAATTCCCCCTATTTCCTCAGGTGTTTCTCTTGAATTATAAATTAAAATATTACTTTTGTTCATATTTATATCCAACCCTACTTCTGCAACTATATTGTGTAAGTGTGTTATGTATTCCCTTGTTTCCTTTACTGACCTTGTTAACCCCAACCCATCGTCTGCATAAAATAATGTGTTTATGTATAGGTTTTCCTCCTTGTATCCTATGTTTATATTATTTAATTTTAGAATGATCATATAAGTTACTAGTTTAAAAAGTGTTGTTGATCCTGTACAACCCTGCTTAATCCCACTTGTAATATTAATTTCTCCATAGTTTTTCTTATCTAGGAATAATCTTGTTTTATCGTTTAAGTAAATTCTAGCCACCAAGTCTATTATATTGGCATCTATTTTGAAAAATATCATTGCTTCTATTAATGTTTCTCTTTTTATTGAGTCATATGCTTTAGAAAAGTCTATTGCTATTACAAAAAGTGGTATTTTATATTTAAAGCTTTGCATTATACAATATTTTAAAATTAACACATTATCCTCTATTCTATTTCCCTTTGTAAATCCTGCCTGTGTATCCAAAATTAAATTACTATTTTTTAAGTGTTCTTCAATTTTATTTTTTATTATCCCCATCATCATTTTATAAGAGATGTTTGTTAGAGCTATCGGTCTTAAGTTTTCCACTGTTGGTTTACTTATTTTTGGTATCATTTTTGTGTTTGATATTTTCCAACTACTTGGAATTTCTGCTTTGTTAGTTAAGATATTGTTTAGACATGTTTTTATTATCCTTAATAATTCTCTATCCTTTTTTAACAATTTGTATATTTCCGGCTTTATTTGGTTTGGACCTGGTGCCTTTTTTGGTTTTAATGTTTTCAAAAAAAAATCTATTTCTCCTTCATTTATTTCTGACTTTTTCATCCTACTTATATTGTTTTGTATTTTATATAGCATGTCTATATGTTCTCTAATTTCCTCCCTAACTCCACATTCCTCTCCATCTATCTTTATACTGTACTTTGGTCTGTCCTCCTCTAATTCCTCCTCATACAATAGCTTTCTTTCCTCATTCCATACTTGTTTTATCTTGTTTGGATGTTTTTTATATATAGTTTCCCAATATCTTATTAGATGATTTTTTATCTCTTCCTCTCCTAGTTTTACTTTCTGATTATTGTATATTACTATATCTCTACTTTTTTCTTCTACTGCTTTTAATTTATTTATATTATTCCATAATTTTTTATTGCTTCTATCACTTTTTATTTCTTCTGTTTCCTTTATTTCGTTTGCCTGTTTTGCCTCTTTTATCAGTTTTTGTGTTTTTAACTTTTGGGTTTTATATTCTCTCTCAAGTTCAGCTTTCCTATTTACATTTAATTCATTTCTCTTACTCCTATTTATTCCCTTCCTTATTTTAATTTCTCATTGTTTATCCATATTGGCTCTCTTTTTTTGTTTATGGGGTTTGTTTTTAATCTGAATCTTTTTTTCATTTCATTATCAGATATTTCTTTTATTATATCATCCATTTCCTGCATTTCATTTATTTCTTTTTGTTCCATCCTCTTCTTTAGTTTTTCTAAAAAAGATTTAGAGTTTTCTTCATCAACCTTATAATACATTATCTCCTCCCATTTTCCCTTGTTAAATTCTCCCTTTTCTGACTTTATTTTAAAATTTATATCAATTAAGTTATGGTCAGACAGATCAAAATTTTCTCTGTCTTCGTCTATTTCCATATTTTCATAATATTTTATCATTTCATTATTTATCATCACATAATCTATCACACTTTTATTATTTCCACATTCCCATGTATTTATCCCTTCACATTCTGGTGTCATGTTTAATAATGTGCCATTCATAGCCTCTAATATTTCTAACACTCTCTTCCCATTTTCATTTAGCTTTTGTTTCCCCAAAATACCTATGTGTCCATTAAAATCCCCCATAATTATTAGTCCTTCATCCTTACAGTCCATTATCTTTTCCTGTATTTCTTCCTGTAATTTATTATTTCTCTCCCTATCCTTTACTGAAAAGTATAGCAGAACTACGTTTATATGTAAATCCTGTTTTGTTATTTTTAAATGTAAAATATCTGTATGTTTTGATTTAATCTCCTCCACATGTCCCCTATTTCTCTCATCCATTAATATCATTAGTCCTCCCCCCTTTCTTTCATTCACCTCCCTATATCTTTCTATTCTATATAGCCCCTCTGAAACGTTAAATTTATTAAATCTTTGTTGGGTTTCTGTAACACATATAAAATTATTATAATTTACTAATTTCTCTAATTCTATTAATTTATTTATAGTTAGTCCCTGCATATTAATTAATCTAAACCCCAATTTTGTCTCCCTCTCTGTATTCCACCCCTATTCTTGGTATCTTTTGAATTTTAACAATTTTCCATCTCGGACATACCACCCGTGTTCTCCTCTTCCCCTTTTCTCCCTTAGCATTTCCAATGCTTTCCTTGTTTCCTCTCTCTCTCTGATTGTCAAGTCCTTACTAATTTGAATTCTCCTAGCCCACTCCTCTCTGGTATTCTTTAGATGTTTTGCATTTCTTAATATGTCATATTTACTCTGTTCCATTTCTAGTTTTACCAATAATGGTCTCTTTCCGTTTCTTCTTCTGCATTGCTTTCCTCAAAATTATATATTACTAAGTTATTCTTTTTTTTGTCTTTTTCCTCTCTCTCCCTCATCTCTTCTTCTACCCTATTCTTAATTTCCTTCATAAATTTATCATTTATTTCTTCTATCACATTTTTTGTCACCTCTTGTATTATTTCTCCCTTTATTGATTGGAATTTATTTTTCCAATCTTTTAATTCTCCCAATAATATATTATTTTCTTCCTTAATTTGATTATTCTCTATTTCCAGTCTTCCTAATTTCTTCAACCTTTCCTTTAGTGTACCTTTACATTTTTTACAAATCCATTCTTCTTCATCCTTCTCTAAAAGTTCATACATTTGTTTTGATATTCCTTGACAATCTGCATGTATCCATCTTTGGCATATTTCACAAAATAAACCATTCTCTCCATCTCTTACTCTGCCCTTACACTCTCCACATGTACTTATCTCCCTCTCATGACTCTCGTCCTTCCTGTGTTCCCTCCTTGTTGGCTGTTGTCTTCTACCATCCTTCTCACCCCACCCGGCTCTTCCTCTACTTTCTTCACTTTCTCCTCTTCTTGCTCCCCTCTCCGTTTCTCCTCTTCCTCTTCCTCTTCCCATCGTCCTTGTTTCTCTTCACTCCTCTTCTCTTTTGTTTCACTTACACTAATTTTTTTCAGCCACTAAACTTTTCCTCAAGCTCAG
>JAWZYT010003127.1:150000-195000 GCA_034508575.1 Petrolisthes manimaculis | reverse complement strand
GCGAGTAATGAGTGGCGAGTAATGAGTGGCAAGTAATGAGTGGCGAGTAATGAGTGGCGAGTAATGAGTGGCAAGTAATGAGTGGCAAGTAATGAGTGGTGAGTAATGAGTGGTGAGTGGCGAGTAATGAGTGGCGAGTGGCGAGTGGCGAGTAATGAGTGTCGAGTAATGAGTGGCGAGTGGCGAGTAATGAGTTTCGAGTGGCGAGTAATGAGTGGCGAGTAATGAGTGGCGAGTGTTGACTGGCAAGTAATGAGTGGTGAGTGGCGAGTAATGAGTGGCGAGTAATGAGTGGCGAGAAATGAGTGGCGAGTGTTGAGTGGCGAGTAATGAGTGGCGAGTAATGAGTGGCGAGTAATGAGTGGCGAGTGGCGAGTAATGAGTGGCGAGTAATGAGTGGCGAGTAATGAGTGGCGAGTAATGAGTGGCGAGTGGCGAGTGGGGAGTGGCGAGTGGCGAGTAATGAGTGGTGAGTGGCGAGTAATGAGTGGCGAGTGGCGAGTAATGAGTGGCGAGTGGCGAGTAATGAGTGACGAGTAGTGAGTGGTGAGTGGCGAGAAATGAGTGGCGAGTGGCGAGTAATGAGTGGCGAGTAATGAGTGGTGAGTAATGAGTGGCGAGTAATGAGTGGCAAGTAATGAGTGGCGAGTAATGAGTGGCGAGTAATGAGTGGCGAGTGGCGAGTAATGAGTGGCGAGTAATGAGTGGTGAGTAATGAGTGGCGAGTAATGAGTGGCGAGTAATGAGTGGCGAGTGGCGAGTAATAAGTGGCGAGTGGCGAGTAATGAGTGGCGAGTAATGAGTGGTTAGTAATGAGTGGTGAGTCTTGAGTGGCGAGTAATGAGTGGCGAGTGGCGAGTAATGAGTGGCGAATATTGAATGGCGAGTGGCGAGTGGCGAGTAATGAGTGGCGAGTAATGAGTGGCGAGTAATGAGTGGCAAGTAATGAGTGGCGAGTGGTGAGTGGCGAGTGACGAGTAATGAGTGGTGAGTGACGAGTAATGAGTGGCGAGTGGCGAGTGGCGAGTAATGAGTGGTGGCGAGTGGCGAGTAATGAGTGGCGAGTGGCGAGTGGCGAGTAATGAGTGGCGAGTAATGAGTGGCGAGTGGCAAGTGGCGAGTAATGAATGGCAAGTAATGAGTGGCAAGTAATGAGTGGCAAGTAATGAGTGGCGAGTGGCGAGTAATGAGTGGCGAGTGGCGAGTAATGAGTGGCGAGTAATGAGTGGCGAGTGTTGAGTGGCGAGTAATGAGTGTATAGTGAAGATGTGTGTATAGTGAAAATGTGTGTATAGTGAAGATGTGTGTTTAGTGAAGATGTGTGTATAGTGAAGATGTGTGTATAGTGAAGATGTGTGTAAAGTGAAGATGTGTTTATAGTGAAGATGTGTGTATAGTGAAGATGTGTGTATAGTGAAGATGTGTGTAGTGAAGATGTTTGTATAGTGAAGATGTGTGTATAGTGAAGATGTGTGTATAGTGAAGATGTGTGTATAGTGAAGATGTGTGTAGAGAAGATGTGTGTATAGTGAAGATGTGCGTATAGTGAAGATGTGTGTATAGTGAAGATGTGTGTATAGTTAAGATGTGTGTATAGTGAAAATGTGTGTATAGTGAAGATGTGTGTATAGTGAAGATGTGGGTAGTGAAGATGTGGGTAATGAAGATGTGGGTAGTGAAGATGTTTGTATAGTGAAGATGTTTGTATAGTGAAGATGTTTGTATAGTGAAGATGTGGGTATAGTGAAGATGTTTGTATAGTGAAGATGTTTGTATAGTGAAGATGTTTGTATAATGAAGATGTGTGTATAGTGAAGATGTGTGTATAGTGAAGATGTGTGTATAGTGAAGATGTGTGTAGTGAAGATGTGTGTAGTGAAGATGTGTGTATAGTGAAGATGTGTGTAGTGAAGATGTGTGTATAGTGAAGATGTGTGTATAGTGAAGATGTGTATATAGTGAAGATGTGTGTAGTGAAGATGTGTGTATAGTGAAGATGTGTATAGTGAAGATGTGTGTATAGTGAAGATGTGTGTAGTGAAGATGTTTGTAGTGAAGATGTGTGTAGTGAAGATGTGTGTATAGTGAAGATGTGTATATAGTGAAGATGTGTATATAGTGAAGATGTGTGTAGTGAAAATGTGTGTATAGTGAAGATGTGTGTAGTGAAGATGTATGTATAGTGAAGATGTTTGTATAGTGAAGATGTGTGTATAGTGAAGATGTGTGCATAGTGCAGATGTGTGTATAGTGAAGATGTGTGTAGTGAAGAAGTGTGTAGTGATGATGTGTGTATAGTGAAGATGTGTGTAGTGAAGATGTGTGTATAGTGAAGATGTGTATTTAGTGAAGATGTGTATATAGTGAAGATGTGTGTAGTGAAGATGTTTTTATAGTGAAGATGTGTATAGTGAAGTTGTGTGTATAGTGAAGATGTGTGTAGTGAAGATGTGTGTAGTGAAGATGTGTGTATAGTGAGGATGTGTGTAGTGAAGATGTGTGTATAGTGAAGATGTGTGTATAGTGAAGATGTGTATATAGTGAAGATGTGTGTAGTGAAGATGTGTGTATAGTGAAGATGTGTATAGTGAAGATGTGTGTATAGTGAAGATGTGTGTAGTGAAGATGTGTGTAGTGAAGATGTGTGTAGTGAAGATGTGTGTATAGTGAAGATGTGTATATAGTGAAGATGTGTATATAGTGAAGATGTGTGTAGTGAAAATGTGTGTATAGTGAAGATGTGTGTAGTGAAGATGTATGTATAGTGAAGATGTTTGTATAGTGAAGATGTGTGTATAGTGAAGATGTGTGTATAGTGAAGATGTGTGTATAGTGAAGATGTGTGTAGTGAAGATGTGTGTAGTGAAGATGTGTGTATAGTGAAGATGTGTGTAGTGAAGATGTGTGTATAGTGAAGATGTGTGTATAGTGAAGATGTGTATATAGTGAAGATGTGTGTAGTGAAGATGTGTGTATAGTGAAGATGTGTATAGTGAAGATGTGTGTATAGTGAAGATGTGTATATAGTGAAGATGTGTGTAGTGAAGATGTGTGTATAGTGAAGATGTGTGTAGTGAAGATGTATGTATAGTGAAGATGTTTGTACAGTGAAGATGTGTGTATAGTGAAGATGTGTGTATAGTGAAGATGTGTTTATAGTGAAGATGTGTGTATAGTGAAGATGTGTGTATAGTGAAGATGTGTGTAGTGAAGATGTTTGTATAGTGAAGATGTGTGTATAGTGAAGATGTGTGTATAGTGAAGATGTGTGTATAGTGAAGATGTGTGTAGAGAAGATGTGTGTATAGTGAAGATGTGTGTATAGTGAAGATGTGTGTATAGTGAAGATGTGTGTATAGTTAAGATGTGTGTATAGTGAAAATGTGTGTATAGTGAAGATGTGTGTATAGTGAAGATGTGGGTAGTGAAGATGTGGGTAGTGAAGATGTTTGTATAGTGAAGATGTTTGTATAGTGAAGATGTTTGTATAGTGAAGATGTGGGTATAGTGAAGATGTTTGTATAGTGAAGATGTTTGTATAGTGAAGATGTTTGTATAATGAAGATGTGTGTATAGTGAAGATGTGTGTATAGTGAAGATGTGTGTATAGTGAAGATGTGTGTAGTGAAGATGTGTGTAGTGAAGATGTGTGTATAGTGAAGATGTGTGTAGTGAAGATGTGTGTATAGTGAAGATGTGTGTATAGTGAAGATGTGTATATAGTGAAGATGTGTGTAGTGAAGATGTGTGTATAGTGAAGATGTGTATAGTGAAGATGTGTGTATAGTGAAGATGTGTGTAGTGAAGATGTTTGTAGTGAAGATGTGTTTAGTGAAGATGTGTGTATAGTGAAGATGTGTATATAGTGAAGATGTGTATATAGTGAAGATGTGTGTAGTGAAAATGTGTGTATAGTGAAGATGTGTGTAGTGAAGATGTATGTATAGTGAAGATGTTTGTATAGTGAAGATGTGTGTATAGTGAAGATGTGTGCATAGTGCAGATGTGTGTATAGTGAAGATGTGTGTAGTGAAGAAGTGTGTAGTGATGATGTGTGTATAGTGAAGATGTGTGTAGTGAAGATGTGTGTATAGTGAAGATGTGTGTATAGTGAAGATGTGTATATAGTGAAGATGTGTGTAGTGAAGATGTTTTTATAGTGAAGATGTGTATAGTGAAGTTGTGTGTATAGTGAAGATGTGTGTAGTGAAGATGTGTGTAGTGAAGATGTGTGTATAGTGAGGATGTGTGTAGTGAAGATGTGTGTATAGTGAAGATGTGTGTATAGTGAAGATGTGTATATAGTGAAGATGTGTGTAGTGAAGATGTGTGTATAGTGAAGATGTGTATAGTGAAGATGTGTGTATAGTGAAGATGTGTGTAGTGAAGATGTGTGTAGTGAAGATGTGTGTAGTGAAGATGTGTGTATAGTGAAGATGTGTATATAGTGAAGATGTGTATATAGTGAAGATGTGTGTAGTGAAGATGTGTGTATAGTGAAGATGTGTGTAGTGAAGATGTATGTATAGTGAAGATGTTTGTATAGTGAAGATGTGTGTATAGTGAAGATGTGTGTATAGTGAAGATGTGTGTATAGTGAAGATGTGTGTAGTGAAGATGTGTGTAGTGAAGATGTGTGTATAGTGAAGATGTGTGTAGTGAAGATGTGTGTATAGTGAAGATGTGTGTATAGTGAAGATGTGTATATAGTGAAGATGTGTGTAGTGAAGATGTGTGTATAGTGAATATGTGTATAGTGAAGATGTGTGTATAGTGAAGATGTGTATATAGTGTAGATGTGTGTAGTGAAGATGTGTGTATAGTGAAGATGTGTGTAGTGAAGATGTATGTATAGTGAAGATGTTTGTATAGTGAAGATGTGTGTATAGTGAAGATGTGTGTATAGTGAAGATGTGTTTATAGTGAAGATGTGTGTATAGTGAAGATGTGTGTATAGTGAAGATGTGTGTAGTGAAGATGTGTGTATAGTGAAGATGTGTGTATAGTGAAGATGTGTGTATAGTGAAGATGTGTGTAGAGAAGATGTGTGTATAGTGAAGATGTGTGTATAGTGAAGATGTGTGTATAGTGAAGATGTGTGTATAGTTAAGATGTGTGTATAGTGAAAATGTGTGTATAGTGAAGATGTGTGTATAGTGAAGATGTGGGTAGTGAAGATGTGGGTAGTGAAGATGTTTGTATAGTGAAGATGTTTGTATAGTGAAGATGTTTGTATAGTGAAGATGTGGGTATAGTGAAGATGTTTGTATAGTGAAGATGTTTGTATAGTGAAGATGTTTGTATAATGAAGATGTGTGTATAGTGAAGATGTGTGTATAGTGAAGATGTGTGTATAGTGAAGATGTGTGTAGTGAAGATGTGTGTAGTGAAGATGTGTGTATAGTGAAGATGTGTGTAGTGAAGATGTGTGTATAGTGAAGATGTGTGTATAGTGAAGATGTGTATATAGTGAAGATGTGTGTAGTGAAGATGTGTGTATAGTGAAGATGTGTATAGTGAAGATGTGTGTATAGTGAAGATGTGTGTAGTGAAGATGTGTGTAGTGAAGATGTGTGTAGTGAATATGTGTGTATAGTGAAGATGTGTATATAGTGAAGATGTGTATATAGTGAAGATGTGTGTAGTGAAAATGTGTGTATAGTGAAGATGTGTGTAGTGAAGATGTATGTATAGTGAAGATGTTTGTATAGTGAAGATGTGTGTATAGTGAAGATGTGTGCATAGTGCAGATGTGTGTATAGTGAAGATGTGTGTAGTGAAGATGTGTGTAGTGATGATGTGTGTATAGTGAAGATGTGTGTAGTGAAGATGTGTGTATAGTGAAGATGTGTGTATAGTGAAGATGTGTATATAGTGAAGATGTGTGTAGTGAAGATGTGTTTATAGTGAAGATGTGTATAGTGAAGTTGTGTGTATAGTGAAGATGTGTGTAGTGAAGATGTGTGTAGTGAAGATGTGTGTATAGTGAGGATGTGAGTAGTGAAGATGTGTGTATAGTGAAGATGTGTGTATAGTGAAGATGTGTATATAGTGAAGATGTGTGTAGTGAAGATGTGTGTATAGTGAAGATGTGTATAGTGAAGATGTGTGTATAGTGAAGATGTGTGTAGTGAAGATGTGTGTAGTGAAGATGTGTGTAGTGAAGATGTGTGTATAGTGAAGATGTGTATATAGTGAAGATGTGTATATAGTGAAGATGTGTGTAGTGAAGATGTGTGTATAGTGAAGATGTGTGTAGTGAAGATGTATGTATAGTGAAGATGTTTGTATAGTGAAGATGTGTGTATAGTGAAGATGTGTGTATAATGAAGATGTGTGTATAGTGAAGATGTGTGTAGTGAAGATGTGTGTAGTGAAGATGTGTGTATAGTGAAGATGTGTGTAGTGAAGATGTGTGTATAGTGAAGATGTGTGTATAGTGAAGATGTGTATATAGTGAAGATGTGTGTAGTGAAGATGTGTGTATAGTGAAGATGTGTATAGTGAAGATGTGTGTATAGTGAAGATGTGTATATAGTGAAGATGTGTGTAGTGAAGATGTGTGTATAGTGAAGATGTGTGTAGTGAAGATGTATGTATAGTGAAGATGTTTGTATAGTGAAGATGTGTGTATAGTGAAGATGTGTGTATAGTGAAGATGTGTGTATAGTGAAGATGTGTGTAGTGAAGATGTGTGTAGTGAAGATGTGTGTATAGTGAAGATGTGTGTAGTGAAGATGTGTGTATAGTGAAGATGTGTGTATAGTGAAGATGTGTATATAGTGAAGGTGTGTGTAGTGAAGATGTGTGTATAGTGAAGATGTGTGTAGTGAAGATGTGTGTAGTGAAGATGTGTGTAGTGAAGATGTGTGTATAGTGAAGATGTGTATATAGTGAAGATGTGTATATAGTGAAGATGTGTGTAGTGATGATGTGTGTATAGTGAAGATGTGTGTAGTGAAGATGTATGTATAGTGAAGATGTTTGTATAGTGAAGATGTGTGTATAGTGTAGATGTGTGTATAGTGAAGATGTGTGTATAGTGAAGATGTGTGTAGTGAAGATGTGCGTAGTGAAGATGTGTGTGTAGTGAAGATGTGTGTAGTGAAGATGTGTGTATAGTGAAGATGTGTGTATAGTGAAGATGTGTATATAGTGAAGATGTGTGTAGTGAAGATGTGTGTATAGTGAAGATGTGTATAGTGAAGATGTGTGTATAGTGAAGATGTGTGTAGTGAAAATGTGTGTAGTGAAGATGTGTGTAGTGAAGATGTGTTTATAGTGAAGATGTGTATATAGTGAAGATATGTATATAGTGAAGATGTGTATAGTGAAGATGTGTGTATAGTGAAGATGTGTGTAGTGAAAATGTGTGTAGTGAAGATGTGTGTAGTGAAGATGTGTGTATAGTGAAGATGTGTATATAGTGAAGATGTGTATATAGTGAAGATGTGTGTAGTGAAGATGTGTGTATAGTGAAGATGTATGTAGTGAAGATGTATGTATAGTGAAGATGTGTGTATAGTGAAGATGTGTGTATAGTGAAGATGTGTGTATAGTGAAGATGTGTGTATAGTGAAGATGTGTATAGTGAAGATGTGTGTATAGTGAAGATGTGTGTATAGTGAAGATGTGTGTATAGTGAAGATGTGTGTATAGTGAAGATGTGTGTATAGTGAAGATGTGTGTATAGTGAAGATGTGTGTAGTGAAGATGTATGTATAGTGAAGATGTGTGTATAGTGAAGATGTGTGTATAGTGAAGATGTGTGTATAGTGAAGATGTGTGTAGTGAAGATGTATGTATAGTGAAGATGAGTGTATAGTGAAGATGTGTGTATAGTGAAGATGTGTGTATAGTGAAGATGTGTGTATAGTGAAGATGTGTGTATAGTGATGATATGTGTAGTGAAGATGTGTGTATAGTGAAGATGTGTGTAGTGAAGATGTTTGTATAGTGAAGATGTGTGTATAGTGAAGATGTGTGTAGTGAAGATGTGTGTATAGTGAAGATGTGTGTATAGTGAAGATGTGTGTATAGTGAAGATGTGTGTAGTGAAGATGTGTGTATAGTGAAGATGTGTGTAGTGAAGATGTGTGTATAGTGAAGATGTGTGTATAGTGAAGATGTGTGTATAGTGAAGATGTGTGTAGTGAAGATGTGTGTAGTGAAGATGTGTGTATTGTGAAGATGTGTGTATAGTGAAGATGTGTGTAGTGAAGATGTTTGTATAGTGAAGATGTATGTATAGTGAAGATGTGTGTATAGTGAAGATGTGTGTAGTGAAGATGTTTGTATAGTGGAGATGTGTGTAGTGAAGATGTGTGTATAGTGAAGATGTGTGTAGTGAGGATGTGTGTAGTGAAGATGTGTGTAGTGAAGATGTGTGTATAGTGAAGATGTTTATATAGTGAAGATGTGTATATAGTGAAGATATGTGTAGTGAAGATGTGTGTATAGTGAAGATGTGTGTAGTGAAGATGTATGTATAATGAAGGTGTTTGTATAGTGAAGATGTGTGTATAGTGAAGATGTGTGTATAGTGAAGATGTGTGTAGTGAAGATGTGTGTAGTGAAGATGTGTGTATAGTGAAGATGTGTGTAGTGAAGATGTGTGTATAGTGAAGATGTGTGTATAGTGAAGATGTGTATATAGTGAAGATGTGTGTAATGAAGATGTGTGTATAGTGAAGATGTGTATAGTGAAGATGTGTGTATAGTGAAGATGTGTGTAGTGAAGATGTGTGTAGTGGAGATGTGTGTAGTGAAGATGTGTGTATAGTGAAGATGTGTATATAGTGAAGATGTGTATATAGTGAAGATGTGTGTAGTGAAGATGTGTGTTTAGTGAAGATGTGTGTAGTGAAGATGTATGTATAGTGAAGATGTTTGTATAGTGAAGATGTGTGTATAGTGAAGATGTGTGTATAGTGAAGATGTGTGTAGTGAAGATGTGTGTAGTGAAGATGTGTGTAGTGAAGATGTGTGTATAGTGAAGATGTGTATATAGTGAAGATGTGTATATAGTGAAGATGTGTGTAGTGAAGATTTGTGTATAGTGAAGATGTGTGTATAGTGAAGATGTGTGTAGAGAAGATGTGTGTAGTGAAGATGTGTGTATAGTGAAGATGTGTGTAGTGAAGATGTGCGTATAGTGAAGATGTGTGTATAGTGAAGATGTGTGTAGTGAAGATGTTTGTAGTGAAGATGTTTGTAGTGAAGATGTGTGTATAGTGAAGATGTGTATATAGTGAAGATGTGTATATAGTGGAGATGTGTGTAGTGAAGATGTGTGTATAGTGAAGATGTGTGTAGTGAAGAAGTATGTATAGTGAAGATGTTTGTATAGTGAAGATGTGTGTATAGTGAAGATGTGTGCATAGTGCAGATGTGTGTATAGTGAAGATGTGTGTAGTGAAGATGTGTGTAGTGAAGATGTGTGTATAGTGAAGATGTGTGTAGGGAAGATATGTGTATAGTGAAGATGTGTGTATAGTGAAGATGTGTTTAGTGAAGATGTGTGTAGTGAAGATGTGTGTAGTGAAGATGTGTGTATAGTGAAGATGTGTATATAGTGAAGATGTGTATATAGTGAAGATGTGTGTAGTGAAGATGTGTGTATAGTGAAGATGTGTGTAGTGAAGATGTATGTATAGTGAAGATGTTTGTATAGTGAAGATGTGTCTATAGTGAAGATGTGTGTATAGTGAAGATGTGTGTATAGTGAAGATGTGTGTAGTGAAGATGTGTGTAGTGAAGATGTGTGTATAGTGAAGATGTGTGTAGTGAAGATGTGTGTATAGTGAAGATGTGTGTATAGTGAAGATGTGTATATAGTGAAGATGTGTGTAGTGAAGATGTGTGTATAGTGAAGATGTGTATAGTGAAGATGTGTGTATAGTGAAGATGTGTGTAGTGAAGATGTTTGTAGTGAAGATGTGTGTAGTGAAGATGTGTGTATAGTGAAGATGTGTATATAGTGAAGATGTGTATATAGTGAAGATGTGTGTAGTGAAAATGTGTGTATAGTGAAGATGTGTGTAGTGAAGATGTATGTATAGTGAAGATGTTTGTATAGTGAAGATGTGTGTATAGTGAAGATGTGTGCATAGTGCAGATGTGTGTATAGTGAAGATGTGTGTAGTGAAGATGTGTGTAGTGAAGATGTGTGTATAGTGAAGATGTGTGTAGTGAAGATGTGTGTATAGTGAAGATGTGTGTATAGTGAAGATGTGTATATAGTGAAGATGTGTGTAGTGAAGATGTGTGTATAGTGAAGATGTGTATAGTGAAGTTGTGTGTAGTGAAGATGTGTGTAGTAAAGATGTGCGTATAGTGAAGATGTGTATATAGTGAAGATGTGTGTAGTGAAGATGTGTGTATAGTGAAGATGTGTATAGTGAAGATGTGTGTATAGTGAAGATGTGTGTAGTGAAGATGTGTGTAGTGAAGATGTGTGTAGTGATGATGTGTGTATAGTGAAGATGTGTATATAGTGAAGATGTGTATATAGAGAAGATGTGTGTAGTGAAGATGTGTGTATAGTGAAGATGTGTGTAGTGAAGATGTATGTATAGTGAAGATGTTTGTATAGTGAAGATGTGTGTATAGTGAAGATGTGTGTATAGTGAAGATGTGTGTATAGTGAAGATGTGTGTAGTGAAGATGTGTGTAGTGAAGATGTGTGTATAGTGAAGATGTGTGTAGTGAAGATGTGTGTATAGTGAAGATGTGTGTATAGTGAAGATGTGTATATAGTGAAGATGTGTGTAGTGAAGATGTGTGTATAGTGAAGATGTGTATAGTGAAGATGTGTGTATAGTGAAGATGTGTGTAGTGAAGATGTTTGTAGTGAAGATGTGTGTAGTGAAGATGTGTGTATAGTGAAGATGTGTATATAGTGAAGATGTGTATATAGTGAAGATGTGTGTAGTGAAGATGTGTGTATAGTGAAGATGTGTGTAGTGAAGATGTATGTATAGTGAAGATGTTTGTATAGTGAAGATGTGTGTATAGTGAAGATGTGTGCATAGTGCAGATGTGTGTATAGTGAAGATGTGTGTAGTGAAGATGTGTGTAGTGAAGATGTGTGTATAGTGAAGATGTGTGTAGTGAAGATGTGTGTATAGAGAAGATGTGTGTATAGTGAAGATGTGTGTAGTGAAGATGTGTGTAGTTAAGATGTGTGTAGTGAAGATGTGTGTATAGTGAAGATGTGTGTATAGTGAAGATGTGTATATAGTGAAGATGTGTGTAGTGAAGATGTGTGTATAGTGAAGATGTGTGTAGTGAAGATGTATGTATAGTGAAAATGTTTGTATAGTGAAGATGTGTGTATAGTGAAGATGTGTGTATAGTGAAGATGTGTGTATAGTGAAGATGTGTGTAGTGAAGATGTGTGTAGTGAAGATGTGTGTATAGTGAAGATGTGTGTAGTGAAGATGTGTGTATAGTGAAGATGTGTGTATAGTGAAGATGTGTATATAGCGAAGATGTGTGTAGTGAAGATGTGTGTATAGTGAAGATGTGTATAGTGAAGATGTGTGTATAGTGAAGATGTGCGTAGTGAAGATGTTTGTAGTGAAGATGTGTGTAGTGAAGATGTGTGTATAGTGAAGATGTGTATATAGTGAAGATGTGTATATAGTGAAGATGTGTGTAGTGAAGATGTGTGTATAGTGAAGATGTGTGTAGTGAAGATGTATGTATAGTGAAGATGTTTGTATAGTGAAGATGTGTGCATAGTGAAGATGTGTGCATAGTGCAGATGTGTGTATAGTGAAGATGTGTGTAGTGAAGATGTGTGTAGTGAAGATGTGTGTATAGTGAAGATGTGTGTAGTGGAGATGTGTGTATAGTGAAGATGTGTGTATAGTGAAGATGTTTATATAGTAAAGATGTGTGTAGTGAAGATGTGTGTATAGTGAAGATGTGTATAGTGAAGTTGTGTGTATAGTGAAGACGTGTGTAGTGAAGATGTGTGTAGTGAAGATGTGTGTAGTGAAGATGTGTGTATAGTGAAGATGTGTATATAGTGAAGATGTGTATATAGTGAAGATGTGTGTAGTGAAGATGTGTGTATAGTGAAGATGTGTGTAGTGAAGATGTATGTATAGTGAAGATGTTTGTATAGTGAAGATGTGTGTATAGTGAAGATGTGTGTATAGTGAAGATGTGTGTATAGTGAAGATGTGTGTATAGTGAAGATGTGTGTAGTGAAGATGTGTGTAGTGAAGATGTGTGTATAGTGAAGATGTGTGTAGTGAAGATGTGTGTATAGTGAAGATGTGTGTATAGTGAAGATGTGTATATAGTGAAGATGTGTGTAGTGAAGATGTGTGTATAGTGAAGATGTGTATAGTGAAGATGTGTGTATAGTGAAGATGTGTGTAGTGAAGATGTGTGTAGTGAAGATGTGTGTAGTGAAGATGTGTGTATAGTGAAGATGTGTATATAGTGAAGATGTGTATATAGTGAAGATGTGTGTAGTGAAGATGTGTGCATAGTGAAGATGTGTGTAGTGAAGATGTATGTATAGTGAAGATGTTTGTATAGTGAAGATGTGTGTATAGTGTAGATGTGTGTATAGTGAAGATGTGTGTATAGTGAAGATGTGTGTAGTGAAGATGTGTGTAGTGAAGATGTGTGTGTAGTGAAGATGTGTGTAGTGAAGATGTGTGTATAGTGAAGATGTGTGTATAGTGAAGATGTGTATATAGTGAAGATGTGTGTAGTGAAGATGTGTGTATAGTGAAGATGTGTATAGTGAAGATGTGTGTATAGTGAAGATGTGTGTAGTGAAGATGTGTGTAGTGAAGATGTGTGTAGTGAAGATGTGTTTATAGTGAAGATGTGTATATAGTGAAGATGTGTATATAGTGAAGATGTGTGTAGTGAAGATGTGTGTATAGTGAAGATGTGTGTAGTGAAGATGTATGTATAGTGAAGATGTTTGTATAGTGAAGATGTGTGTATAGTGAAGATGTGTGTATAGTGAAGATGTGTGTATAGTGAAGATGTGTGTAGTGAAGATGTGTGTAGTGAAGATGTGTGTATAGTGAAGATGTGTGTAGTGAAGATGTGTGTATAGTGAAGATGTGTGTATAGTGAAGATGTGTATATAGTGAAGATGTGTGTAGTGAAGATGTGTGTATAGTGAAGATGTGTATAGTGAAGATGTGTGTATAGTGAAGATGTGTGTAGTGAAGATGTGTGTAGTGAAGATGTGTGTATAGTGAAGATGTGTATAGTGAAGTTGTGTGTATAGTGAAGATGTGTGTAGTGAAGATGTGTGTAGTGAAGATGTGTGTAGTGAAGATGTGTGTATAGTGAAGATGTGTATATAGTGAAGATGTGTATATAGTGAAAATGTGTGTAGTGAAGATGTGTGTATAGTGAAGATGTGTGTAGTGAAGATGTATGTATAGTGAAGATGTTTGTATAGTGAAGATGTGTGTATAGTGAAGATGTGTGTATAGTGAAGATGTGTGTATAGTGAAGATGTGTGTATAGTGAAGATGTGTGTAGTGAAGATGTGTGTAGTAAAGATGTGTGTATAGTGAAGATGTGTGTAGTGAAGATGTGTGTATAGTGAAGATGTGTGTATAGTGACGATGTGTATATAGTGAAGATGTGTGTAGTGAAGATGTGTGTATAGTGAAGATGTGTATAGTGAAGATGTGTGTATAGTGAAGATGTGTGTAGTGAAGATGTGTGTAGTGAAGATGTGTGTAGTGAAGATGTGTGTATAGTGAAGATGTGTATATAGTGAAGATGTGTATATAGTGAAGATGTGTGTAGTGAAGATGTGTGTATAGTGAAGATGTGTGTAGTGAAGATGTATGTATAGTGAAGATGTTTGTATAGTGAAGATGTGTGTATAGTGTAGATGTGTGTATAGTGAAGATGTGTGTAGTGAAGATGTGTGTAGTGAAGATGTGTGTATAGTGAAGATGTGTGTAGTGAAGATGTATGTATAGTGAAAATGTTTGTATAGTGAAGATGTGTGTATAGTGAAGATGTGTGTATAGTGAAGATGTGTGTATAGTGAAGATGTGTGTAGTGAAGATGTGTGTAGTGAAGATGTGTGTATAGTGAAGATGTGTGTAGTGAAGATGTGTGTATAGTGAAGATGTGTGTATAGTGAAGATGTGTATATAGAGAAGATGTGTGTAGTGAAGATGTGTGTATAGTGAAGATGTGTATAGTGAAGATGTGTGTATAGTGAAGATGTGCGTAGTGAAGATGTTTGTAGTGAAGATGTGTGTAGTGAAGATGTGTGTATAGTGAAGATGTGTATATAGTGAAGATGTGTATATAGTGAAGATGTGTGTAGTGAAGATATGTGTATAGTGAAGATGTGTGTAGTGAAGATGTATGTATAGTGAAGATGTTTGTATATTGAAGATGTGTGTATAGTGAAGATGTGTGCATAGTGCAGATGTGTGTATAGTGAAGATGTGTATAGTGAAGATGTGTGAAGTGAAGATGTGTGTATAGTGAAGATGTGTGTAGTGAAGATGTGTGTATAGTGAAGATGTGTGTATAGTGAAGATGTTTATATAGTGAAGATGTGTGTAGTGAAGATGTGTGTATAGTGAAGATGTGTATAGTGAAGTTGTGTGTATAGTGAATATGTGTGTAGTGAAGATGTGTGTAGTGAAGATGTGTGTATAGTGAAGATGTGTATATAGTGAAGATGTGTATATAGTGAAGATGTGTGTAGTGAAGATGTGTGTATAGTGAAGATGTGTGTAGTGAAGATGTATGTATAGTGAAGATGTTTGTATAGTGAAGATGTGTGTATAGTGAAGATGTGTGCATAGTGAAGATGTGTGTATAGTGAAGATGTGTGTAGTGAAGATGTGTGTAGTGAAGATGTGTGCATAGTGAAGATGTGTGTAGTGAAGATGTGTGTATAGTGAAGATGTGTGTATAGTGAAGATGTGTATATAGTGAAGATGTGTGTAGTGAAGATGTGTGTATAGTGAAGATGTGTATAGTGAAGATGTGTGTATAGTGACGATGTGCGTATAGTGAAGATGTGTGTAGTGAAGATGTGTGTAGTGAAGATGTGTGTATAGTGAAGATGTGTATATAGTGAAGATGTGTATATAGTGAAGATGTGTGTAGTGAAGATGTGTGTATAGTGAAGATGTGTGTAGTGAAGATGTATGTATAGTGAAGATGTTTGTATAGTGAAGATGTGTGTATAGTGTAGATGTGTGTATAGTGAAGATGTGTGTATAGTGAAGATGTGTGTAGTGAAGATGTGTGTAGTGAAGATGTGTGTGTAGTGAAGATGTGTGTAGTGAAGATGTGTGTATAGTGAAGATGTGTGTATAGTGAAGATGTGTATATAGCGAAGATGTGTGTAGTGAAGATGTGTGTATAGTGAAGATGTGTATAGTGAAGATGTAAGTATAGTGAAGATGTGTTTAGTGAAGATGTGTGTAGAGAAGATGTGTGTAGTGAAGATGTGTTTATAGTGAAGATGTGTATATAGTGAAGATGTGTATATAGTGAAGATGTGTGTAGTGAAGATGTGTGTATAGTGAAGATGTGTGTAGTGAAGATGTATGTATAGTGAAGATGTTTGTATAGTGAAGATGTGTGTATAGTGAAGATGTGTGTATAGTGAAGATGTGTGTATAGTGAAGATGTGTGTAGTGAAGATGTGTGTAGTGAAGATGTGTGTATAGTGAAGATGTGTGTAGTGAAGATGTGTGTATAGTGAAGATGTGTGTATAGTGAAGATGTGTATATAGTGAAGATGTGTGTAGTGAAGATGTGTGTATAGTGAAGATGTGTATAGTGAAGATGTGTGTATAGTGAAGATGTGTGTAGTGAAGATGTGTGTAGTGAAGATGTGTGCAGTGAAGATGTGTATATAGTGAAGATGTGTGTAGTGAAGATGTGGGTATAGTGAAGATGTGTGTAGTGAAGATGTATGTATAGTGAAGATGTTTGTATAGTGAAGATGTGTGTATAGTGAAGATGTGTGTATAGTGAAGATGTGTGTATAGTGAAGATGTGTGTAGTGAAGATGTGTGTATAGTGAAGATATGTGTATACACACATCTTCACTATACACACATCTTCACTATACACACATCTTCACTATACACACATCTTCACTAAACACACATCTTCACTATACATAAATCTTCACTATACACACATCTTCACTATACACATCTTCACTATACACACATCTTCACTATACACACATCTTCACTATACACACATCTTCACTATACACACATCTTCACTATACATACATCTTCACTACATACATCTTCACTATACACACATCTTCACTACACACATCTTCACTATATACACATCTTCACTATATACACATCTTCACTATACACACATCTTCACTACACTCATCTTCACTACACACATTTTCACTACACACATCTTCACTATATACACATCTTCACTATACACATCTTCACTATACACACATCTTCACTACACACATCTTCAGTATATACACATCTTCACTATACACACATCTTCACTATACACACATCTTCACTACACACATCTTCACTATACACACATCTTCACTATACACACATCTTCACTATACAAACATCTTCACTATACATACATTTTCACTACACACATCTTCACAATACACACATCTTCACTACACACATCTTCACTATACACACATCTTCACTACACACATCTTCACTATACACACATTTTCACTATACACACATCTTCACTATACACACATCTTCACTACACACACATCTTCACTACACAAACATCTTCACTACACACACATCTTCACGTTACACATCTTCACTACACACATCTTCACTACACACATCTTCACTACACACACATCTATACACACATCTTCACTATACACACATCTTCACTATACACACATCTTCACTACATACATCTTCACTATACACACATCTTCACTATACACACATCTTCACTATACACACATTTTCACTATGCACACATCTTGACTATACACACATCTTCACTACACACACATCTTCACTACACAAACATCATCACTACACACATCTTCACTACACACATCTTCACTATACACATCTTCACTATACACACATCTTCACTACACACATCTTCACTATATACACATCTTCACTATACACACATCTTCACTATACACACATCTTCACTACACACATCTTCACTATACACACATCTTCACTACACACATCTTCACTACACACATCTTCACTATACTGACATCTTCACTATACACACATCTTCACTATACACACATCTTCACTATACAAACATCTTCACTATACATACATCTTCACTACACACATCTTCACTATACACACATCTTCACTACACACATCTTCTCTATATACACATCTTCACTATATACACATCTTCACTATACACACATCATCACTACACACATCTTCACTACACACATCTTCACGACACACATCTTCACTATACACACATCTTCACTATACACATCTTCACTATACACACATCTTCACTACACACATCTTCACTATATACACATCTTCACTATACGCACATCTTCACTATACACACATCTTCACTACACACATCTTCACTATACACACATCTTCACTACACACATCTTTACTACACACATCTTCACTACACACAACTTCACTATACACATCTTCACTATACACACATCTTCACTACACACATCTTCACTATATACACATCTTCACTATACACACATCTTCACTATACACACATCTTCACTACACACATCTTCACTATACACACATCTTCACTACACACATCTTCACTACACACATCTTCACTATACACACATCTGCACTATGCACACATCTTCACTATACACACATCTTCACTATACAAACATCTTCACTATACATACATCTTCACTACACACATCTTCACTATACACACATTTTCACTACACACATCTTCACTATATACACATCTTCACTATATACACATCTTCACTATACACACATCTTCACTACACACATCTTCACTACAAACATCTTCACTACACACATCTTCACTATACACACATCTTCACTATACACATCTTCACTATACACACATCTTCACTACACACATCTTCACTATATACACATCTTCACTATACACACATCTTCACTATACACACATCTTCACTATACACACATCTTCACTATACACACATCTTCACTACACACATCTTCACTATACACATCTTCACTATACACACATCTTCACTATACACACATCTTCACTATAGACACATCTTCACTATACAAACATCTTCACAATACATACATCTTCACTACACACATCTTCACTATACACACATCTTCACTACACACATCTTCACTATATACACATCTTCACTATATACACATCTTCACTATACACACATCTTCACTATACACACATCTTCACTACACACATCTTCACTATACACACATCTTCACTATACACACATCTTCACTATACACATATCTTCCCTACACACATCTTCACTATACACACATCTTCACTACACACATCTTCACTACACACATCTTCACTACACACATCTTCACTATACACACATCTTCACTATACACATCTTCACTATACACACATCTTCACTACACACATCTTCACTATATACACATCTTCACTATACACACATCTTCACTATACACACATCTTCACTACACACATCTTCACTATACACACATCTTCACTACACACATCTTCACTACACACATCTTCACTATACACACATCTTCACTATACACACATCTTCACTACACACACATCTTCACTATACAAACATCTTCACTATACATACATCTTCACTACACACATCTTCACTATACACACATCTTCACTACACACATCTTCACTATATACACATCTTCACTATATACACATCTTCACTATACACACATCTTCACTATACACATCTTCACTATACACACATCTTCACTACACACATCTTCACTATATACACATCTTCACTATACACACATCTTCACTATACACACATCTTCACTACACACATCTTCACTATACACACATCTTCACTACACACATCTTCACTACACACATCTTCACTATACACACATCTTCACTATACACACATCTTCACTATATACACATCTTCACTATACAAACATCTTCACTATACATACATCTTCACTACACACATCTTCACTATACACACATCTTCACTACACACATCTTCACTATATACACATCTTCACTATATACACATCTTCACTATACACACATCTTCACTACACACATCTTCACTATACACACATCTTCACTATACACACATCTTCACTATACACACATCTTCACTATACACACATCTTCACTATACACACATCTTCACTATACACACATCTTCACTAAACAGACATCTTCACTATACACACATCTTCACTATACACACATCTTCATTATACACACATCTTCACTACACACACATCTTCACTATACACACATCTTCACTATACAAACATCTTCACTATACAAACATCTTCACTAAACACATCTTCACTAAGCACATCTTCACTATACACACATCTTCACTATACACACATCTTCACTATACACACATCTTCACTCTACAAACATCTTCACTACACACATCTTCACTATACACACATCTTCACTATACATACATCTTCACTATACAAACATCTTCACTACACACATCTTCACTATACACACATCTTCACTATACACACATCTTCACTACACACATCTTCACTACACACATCTTCACTATACACACATCTTCACTATACACACATCTTCACTATACACACATCTTCACTACACACATCTTCACTATACACACATCTTCACTACACACATCTTCACTATACACACATCTTCACTATACACACATCTTCACTATACACACATCTTCACTACACACATCATCACTATACACACATCTTCACTATACAAACATCATCACTACACACATCTTCACTATACACATATCTTCACTACACATATCTTCACTATACACACATCTTCACTATATACACATCTTCACTATACACACATCTTCACTATACACACATCTTCACTATACATACATCTTCACTACACACATCTTCACTATACACACATCTTCACTATACACATATCTTCACTATACACACATCTTCACTATACACATATCTTTACTATACACACATCTTCACTATACACACATCTTCACTATACACACATCTTCACTATACACACATCTTCACTATACACACATCTTCACTACACACATTTTCACTATACACACATCTTCACTATACACAGATTTTCACTATACACACATCTTCACTATACACACATCTTCACTATACACACATCTTCACTAAACACACATCTTCACTATACACACATCTTCACTACACACATCTTCACTACACACATCTTCACTATACACACATCTTCACTATACACACATCTTCACTATGCACACATCTTCACTATACACACATCTTCACTATACACACATCTTCACTATACACAAATCTTCACTATACACATATCTTCACTATACACACATCTTCACTATACACACATCTTCACTATACACACATCTTCACTATACACACATCTTCACTATACACACATCTTCACTATACACACATCTTCACTATACACACATCTTCACTATACATACATCTTCACTATACACACATCTTCACTATACACACATCTTCACTATACACACATCATCACTAAACACACATCTTCACTATGCACACATCTTCACTATACACACATATTCACTATACACACATCTTCACTACACACACATCTTCACTACACAAACTTCTTCACTACACAAACATCTTCACTACACACATCTTCACTATACACACATCTTCACTATACAAACATCTTCACTATATACACAGCTTCACTATACATACATCTTCACTACACACATCTTCACTATACAAACATCTTCACTATACACAAATCTTCACTATACACACATCTTCACTATACACACATCTTCACTATACACACATCTTCACTATACAAACATATTCACTATACAAACATCTTCACTATACACACATCTTCACTATACACACATCTTCACTACACACATCTTCACTATACACACATCTTCACTACACATACATCTTCACTACACATACATCTTCACTACACACATCTTCACTACACACATCTTCACTATACACACATCTTCACTATACACACATCTTCACTATACACACATCTTCACTATACACACATCTTCACTATACACACATCTTCACTATACACACATCTTCACTATACACACATCTTCACTATACACACATCTTCACTATACACACATCTTCACTATACACAAACACACATCTTCACTATACACACATCTTCACTATACACACATCTTCACTATACACACATCTTCACTACATATACATCTTCACTATACACACATCTTCACTATACAAACATCTTCACTATACAAACATCTTCACTAAACACATCTTCACTAAACACATCTTCACTATACACACATCTTCACTATACACACATCTTCACTATACACACATCTTCACAATACAAACATCTTCACTACACACATCTTCACTATACACACATCTTCACTATACATACATCTTCACTATACAAACATCTTCACTACACAAATCTTCACTATACACACATCTTCACTATATACACATCTTCACTACACACATCTTCACTACACACATCTTCACTATACACACATCTTCACTATACACACATCTTCACTATACACACATCTTCACTACACACATCTTCACTATACACACATTTTCACTACACACACATCTTCACTATACACACATCTTCACTATACACACATCTTCACTATCCACACATCTTCACTATACACACATCTTCACTATGCACACATCTTCACTATACACACATCTTCACTACACACATCTTCACTATACACACATCTTCACTATACAAACATCTTCACTACACACATCTTCACTATACACACATCTTCACTACACATATCTTCACTATACACACATCTTCACTATACACACATCTTCACTATACACACATCTTCACTATACACACATCTTCACTATACACACATCTTCACTATACATACATCTTCACTACACACATCTTCACTATACACACATCTTCACTATACACACATCTTCACTATACACACATCTTCACTATACACACATCTTTACTATACACACATCTTCACTATACACACATCTTCACTATACACACATCTTCACTATACACACATCTTCACTATACACACATCTTCACTACACACATCTTCACTATACACACATCTTCACTATACATAGATCTTCACTATACACACATCTTCACTATACACACATCTTCACTATACACACATCTTCACTAAACACACATCTTCACTATACACACATCTTCAATACACACATCTTCACTACACACATCTTCACTATACACACATCTTCACTATACACACATCTTCACTATACACACATCTTCACTATATACACATCTTCACTATACACACATCTTCACTATACACATATCTTCACTATACACACATCTTCACTATACACACATCTTCACTATACATACAGTCGTGGACATAAATAATCATCCACCCTCCTATACCCTCTGCCTCAGGCTGGCTCTCTTACTGCGCGGCAGGTTACAATACAGTAAGAGGGGCATGGAGGGAGGGGCTCGAGAGAGAAGGGAAAGTGGGTGGGGGAGGCTGAATGATGGTTTGGGATGGGGAGAGGAGGGAGAATGAAGCTCCAATTGCTGCTTAGTGTGTTGTTCAAATGATTTGGTCATATTCAGGGAATGAAGAAACAAATTAATAATGCATAACACCTTGTGTTGCTGTAAGATAACAAGCTTTAGATTAAATGTGATATCTTAGCCCGGCTTGTTATGAGAATTTTTTCAACGTGGCAAGTTAAATGGAGGTTTCTATCACAAGTTACTGTTCTTTATTCACCATATCACTTCATCTAAGTTGATGAGGGAGTTCTGAGGCTATCGGACAGCCAGTCTCACACAAACCAGGATGGAGTCCAGGCAACGTCGTGCGGTGGAACGAGGGCGCATTATAGGCATGCGTGAAGCTGGCCACAGCATCTCCGAGATTGCAAGAGACCTTGGGTTGACCAGACAAACAGTTCAGCGCTGGTTAACACGTTGGGAGGAGTCCGGCAACTTGGAAGACCGACAACGGTAAGATATGGTAGTCCTAAAATTGTTCTTTGAACAAAATTAATGATTTATCTATAAACTCAGCTGGGTGCTTAGTATAAATATATTACATTATCAATGTTTATATATTTGAATAACTTCTAAGAAACAGATGCGGTGCATTTGTGTTTACTTGTTTACCCGTGTTGATTAAGCTCAAGATGTATTCAGTAGTGTCTGTATATTAGTTTATCTGCATTTAACTGTTTCTCAAAGTAAATTGTGTATTGATTATATAATTTATATGTTTGAGGATCTCATCTTGCGTACAGCTAAATCCAAAGTTTCACTATCCCCCTCGATGGAGAGATGTGGAAGTCGGGGTTCAAGGGAAGACAGGCAAAAGGACAGCCGCGAATGGTGGTTCAGTATCGAGCTTCGAGTCAGATGAGACCCCTTCTCCACCCTGCTACTAAGGTGTTTCTCAAGTGACGAAGCTCGATAGTGAACCGCCACTCGTGGATGTGCGTTCGTCTGACCTCCCTCGAACACTGACTTCCACTTCTCTCAATCGAGGGGATAGTGAAATTTTGGTGCGTGGCTGATAATGAATCTGTTCTAATTTTCATCCCGTTTTAGGTCGGGAAGACCCAAAATGACGAGTGCTGAGGACACCGCCGGAATCCGAGCAGCAGTTGAACGAAACCCATTTACGAACTCTGTCTCAGTGAGGGAACAACTTGGTCTGGATGTGTCTGACAGGACGATCAGACGCCGTTTACACGAGTCAGGCATCCATCACCACGTTCCCGCTAGTAAGGGACGTTTGCAAGAGAGACATGTGAGGGAGCGACTTGCATTAGCTCACAATTATGTGATGAAGGATATCAATTTCTGGGCCCGTACTATTTTCAGTGATGAAAAGACCTTCTCATCCACAAGCCATGGAACCCTCCACTGCTGGCGCCAAAACAATACTCGTTATCGCCGCCAGAATATTTATACTCTAGATAGGAGTGGGAGGACAACAGTAAATGTTTGGGGATGGGTAAACCTCAATTGCTTCGGCGAGTTGATTGAAATAGAGGGACGGTTCAACTCGGAAGTGTATTTAGAAATTTTAAAAGAGGTAATGCTACCAACCGTCCCATATCCAGAAAAGATTATTTTCATGCAGGTATGAGATATAGGCCATAGTTAAAATGATTTTAATCCGTAGAGGTGTAATATAATTATTACTTAGTTTTTAATGTGTGTATGTGGTACGAGTATTTGATGTTTTTCCTGGATCAAGTAAACCACTTAAATTTCAATGTCTATATATTATGAAAGACGCTACGACAGGCAAAATATAAGCAAAACAAATATTTTTCCTAATCCAAGCTTACATTTTCTTTCATTACAAGGATAACTGTCCGGTCCACAAAGCCAGGGTGGTTCAGCGTTGGTTCGAGGAGAGGATGGAACAGATTGAGCTCTTGCCATGGCCAGCTCTGTCTCCTGATCTGTATCCCATCGAGAATGTGTGGGCCCAGATAGTGAACGCATGGGAGCCAGAGAATGAGAGGACACCAGCAAACACCTCCTCCAGCACACTAAGGACGAGTGGGAACGCTTCAGGCGAAACCAGCAAAGTATTTATAACATTGTTTCTTCGGCTCCAGATAGACTGCAAGCTGTTATTGAGGCAGATGGTCACTGGACAAAATACTAACTCTTGTTAATCCTATTAAAGTTCGGTGTTTGGGCAGACTGTATTTTATTTCCCATCTAATAGACTATAATGGATATATTGATTATATCCACTCATGTGCACAGACGTAAATTTTACTGATTATATTGTGGACAAAGAAATGTGTATGCAGCTTTGTCATATAAGCTACTGACATAAAACAGTTGACATAATGGAGACGAAAGAGAGGTGGTGGATGAAAAGAGGATCTAAATAATTTATATAATTATATGTTTGATAAATTAAAGTAATTTTCTTGCACAAACATTATGGAAGGCATTGATGTCTATAATTTAGTTTGTTTCCAAATACAATATATTAGTAATGAACGCACACGTCTGGCTAAACACGGAGTTGCCACATCGGAAAAAAATACTCACAAGCCGAGCTAAGATATCACATTTAATCTAAAGCTTGTTATCTTACAGCAACACAAGGTGTTATGCATTATTAATTTGTTTCTTCATTCCCTGAATATGACCAAATCATTTGAACAACACACCAAGCAGCAATTGGAGCTTCATTCTCCCTCCTCTCCCCATCCCAAACCATCATTCAGCCTCCCCCACCCACCTTCCCTTCTCTCTCGAGCCCCTCCCTCCATGCCCCTCTTACTGTATTGTAACCTGCCGCGCAGTAAGAGAGCCAGCCTGAGGCAGAGGGTATAGGAGGGTGGATGATTATTTATGTCCACGACTGTACATCTTCATTATATACACATCTTCACTATATACACATCTTCACTATACACACATCTTCACTACACACATCTTCACTACACACATCTTCACTATACACACATCTTCACTATACACACATCTTCACTATACACACATCTTCACTATACACACATCTTCACTATACACACATCTTCACTATACACACATCTTCACTAAACACACATCTTCACTATACACACATCTTCCCTACACACACATCTTCACTATACACACATCTTCACTATACAAACATCTTCACTATACAAACATCTTCACTAAACACATCTTCACTAAACACATCTTCACTATACACACATCTTCACTATACACACATCTTCACTATACAAACATCTTCACTACACACATCTTCACTATACATACATCTTCACTATACATACATCTTCACTATACAAACATCTTCACTACACACATCTTCACTATACACACATCTTCACTATAAACACATCTTCACTACACACATCTTCACTACACACATCTTCACTATACACACATCTTCACTATACACACATCTTCACTATACACACATCTTCACTACACACATCTTCACTATACACACATCTTCACTACACACATCTTCACTATACACACATCTTCACTATACACACATTTTCACTATACACACATCTTCACTACACACATCTTCACTATACACACATCTTCACTACACACATCTTCACTACACACATCTTCACTATACACACATCTTCACTATACACACATCTTCACTATACACACATCTTCACTATACAAACATTTTCACTATACAAACATCTTCACTACACACATCTTCACTATACACACATCTTCACTACACACATCTTCACTACACACATCTTCACTATACACACATCTACACTATACACACTTCTTCACTATACAAACATCTTCACTATACATACATCTTCACTACACACATCTTCACTATACACACATCTTCACTATACACACATCTTCACTATATACACATCTTCACTATATACACATCTTCACTATACACACATCTTCACTACACACATCTTCACTACACACATCTTCACTACACACATCTTCACTATACACACATCTTCACTATACACATCTTCACTATACACACATCTTCACTACACACATCTTCACTATATACACATCTTCACTATACACACATCTTCACTATACACACATCTTCACTACACACATCTTCACTATACACACATCTTCACTACACACATCTTCACTACACACATCTTCACTATACACACATCTTCACTATACACACATCTTCACTATACACACATCTTCACTATACACACATCTTCACTATACAAACATCTTCACTATACATACATCTTCACTACACACATCTTCACTATACACACATCTTCACTACACACATCTTCACTATATACACATCTTCACTATATACACATCTTCACTATACACACATCTTCACTACACACATCTTCACTACACACATCTTCACTACACACATCTTCACTATACACACAACTTCACTATACACATCTTCACTATACACACATCTTCACTACACACATCTTCACTACACACATCTTCACTATACACACATCTTCACTATACACATCTTCACTATACACACATCTTCACTACACACATCTTCACTATATACACATCTTCACTATACACACATCTTCACTATACACACATCTTCACAACACACATCTTCGCTATACACACATCTTCACTACACACATCTTCACTACACACATCTTCACTATACACACATCTTCACTATACACACATCTTCACTATACACACATCTTCACTATACAAACATCTTCACTATACATACATCTTCACTACACACATCTTCACTATACACACATCTTCACTACACACATCTTCACTATATACACATCTTCACTATATACACATCTTCACTATAAACACATCTTCACTACACACATCTTCACTACACACATCTTCACTACACACATCTTCACTATACACACATCTTCACTATACACATCTTCACTATACACACATCTTCACTACACACATCTTCACTATATACACATCTTCACTGTACACACATCTTCACTATACACACATCTTCACTACACACATCTTCACTACACACACATCTTCACTACACACATCTTCACTACACACATCTTCACTATACACACATCTTCACTATACACACATCTACACTATACACACATCTTCACTATACAAACATCTTCACTATACATACATCTTCACTACACACATCTTCACTATACACACATCTTCACTACACACATCTTCACTATATACACATCTTCACTATATACACATCTTCACTATACACACATCTTCACTACACACATCTTCACTACACACATCTTCACTACACACATCTTCACTATACACACATCTTCACTATACACATCTTCACTATACACACATCTTCACTACACACATCTTCACTATATACACATCTTCACTATACACACATCTTCACTATACACACATCTTCACTACACACATCTTCACTATACACACATCTTCACTACACACATCTTCACTACACACATCTTCACTATACACACATCTTCACTATACACACATCTTCACTATACACACATCTTCACTATACACACATCTTCACTATACAAACATCTTCACTATACATACATCTTCACTACACACATCTTCACTATACACACATCTTCACTACACACATCTTCACTATATACACATCTTCACTATATACACATCTTCACTATACACACATCTTCACTACACACATCTTCACTAAACACATCTTCACTACACACATCTTCACTATACACACAACTTCACTATACACATCTTCACTATACACACATCTTCACTACACACATCTTTACTATATAAACATCTTCACTATACACACATCTTCACTACACACATCTTCACTACACACATCTTCACTATACACACATCTTCACTATACACACATCTTCACTACACACATCTTCACTACACACATCTTCACTACACACATCTTCACTATACACACAACTTCACTATACACATCTTCACTATACACACATCTTCACTACACACATCTTCACTACACACATCTTCACTATACACACATCTTCACTATACACATCTTCACTATACACACATCTTCACTACACACATCTTCACTATATACACATCTTCACTATACACACATCTTCACTATACACACATCTTCACAACACACATCTTCACTATACACACATCTTCACTACACACATCTTCACTACACACATCTTCACTATACACACATCTTCACTATACACACATCTTCACTATACACACATCTTCACTATACAAACATCTTCACTATACATACATCTTCACTACACACATCTTCACTATACACACATCTTCACTACACACATCTTCACTATATACACATCTTCACTATATACACATCTTCACTATAAACACATCTTCACTACACACATCTTCACTACACACATCTTCACTACACACATCTTCACTATACACACATCTTCACTATACACATCTTCACTATACACACATCTTCACTACACACATCTTCACTATATACACTTCTTCACTGTACACACATCTTCACTATACACACATCTTCACTACACACATCTTCACTACACACACATCTTCACTACACACATCTTCACTACACACATCTTCACTATACACACATCTTCACTATACACACATCTTCACTATACACACATCTTCACTATACACACATCTTCACTATACACACATCTTCACTATACACACATCTTCACTAAACAGACATCTTCACTATACACACATCTTCACTATACACACATCTTCATTATACACACATCTTCACTACACACACATCTTCACTATACACACATCTTCACTATACAAACATCTTCACTATACAAACATCTTCACTAAACACATCTTCACTAAGCAAATCTTCACTATACACACATCTTCACTATACACACATCTTCACTATACACACATCTTCACTCTACAAACATCTTCACTACACACATCTTCACTATACACACATCTTCACTATACATACATCTTCACTATACAAAAATCTTCACTACACACATCTTCACTATACACACATCTTCACTATACACACATCTTCACTACACACATCTTCACTACACACATCTTCACTATACACACATCTTCACTATACACACATCTTCACTATACACACATCTTCACTACACACATCTTCACTATACACACATCTTCACTACACACATCTTCACTATACACACATCTTCACTATACACACATCTTCACTATACACACATCTTCACTACACACATCATCACTATACACACATCTTCACTATACAAACATCATCACTACACACATCTTCACTATACACATATCTTCACTACACATATCTTCACTATACACACATCTTCACTATATACACATCTTCACTATACACACATCTTCACTATACACACATCTTCACTATACATACATCTTCACTACACACATCTTCACTATACACACATCTTCACTATACACATATCTTCACTATACACACATCTTCACTATACACATATCTTTACTATACACACATCTTCACTATACACACATCTTCACTATACACACATCTTCACTATACACACATCTTCACTATACACACATCTTCACTACACACATTTTCACTATACACACATCTTCACTATACACAGATTTTCACTATACACACATCTTCACTATACACACATCTTCACTATACACACATCTTCACTAAACACACATCTTCACTATACACACATCTTCACTACACACATCTTCACTACACACATCTTCACTATACACACATCTTCACTATACACATCTTCACTATACACACATCTTCACTACACACATCTTCACTATATACACATCTTCACTATACACACATCTTCACTATACACACATCTTCACAACACACATCTTCACTATACACACATCTTCACTACACACATCTTCACTACACACATCTTCACTATACACACATCTTCACTATACACACATCTTCACTATACACACATCTTCACTATACAAACATCTTCACTATACATACATCTTCACTACACACATCTTCACTATACACACATCTTCACTACACACATCTTCACTATATACACATCTTCACTATATACACATCTTCACTATAAACACATCTTCACTACACACATCTTCACTACACACATCTTCACTACACACATCTTCACTATACACACATCTTCACTATACACATCTTCACTATACACACATCTTCACTACACACATCTTCACTATATACACTTCTTCACTGTACACACATCTTCACTATACACACATCTTCACTACACACATCTTCACTACACACACATCTTCACTACACACATCTTCACTACACACATCTTCACTATACACACATCTTCACTATACACACATCTTCACTATACACACATCTTCACTATACACACATCTTCACTATACACACATCTTCACTATACACACATCTTCACTAAACAGACATCTTCACTATACACACATCTTCACTATACACACATCTTCATTATACACACATCTTCACTACACACACATCTTCACTATACACACATCTTCACTATACAAACATCTTCACTATACAAACATCTTCACTAAACACATCTTCACTAAGCAAATCTTCACTATACACACATCTTCACTATACACACATCTTCACTATACACACATCTTCACTCTACAAACATCTTCACTACACACATCTTCACTATACACACATCTTCACTATACATACATCTTCACTATACAAAAATCTTCACTACACACATCTTCACTATACACACATCTTCACTATACACACATCTTCACTACACACATCTTCACTACACACATCTTCACTATACACACATCTTCACTATACACACATCTTCACTATACACACATCTTCACTACACACATCTTCACTATACACACATCTTCACTACACACATCTTCACTATACACACATCTTCACTATACACACATCTTCACTATACACACATCTTCACTACACACATCATCACTATACACACATCTTCACTATACAAACATCATCACTACACACATCTTCACTATACACATATCTTCACTACACATATCTTCACTATACACACATCTTCACTATATACACATCTTCACTATACACACATCTTCACTATACACACATCTTCACTATACATACATCTTCACTACACACATCTTCACTATACACACATCTTCACTATACACATATCTTCACTATACACACATCTTCACTATACACATATCTTTACTATACACACATCTTCACTATACACACATCTTCACTATACACACATCTTCACTATACACACATCTTCACTATACACACATCTTCACTACACACATTTTCACTATACACACATCTTCACTATACACAGATTTTCACTATACACACATCTTCACTATACACACATCTTCACTATACACACATCTTCACTAAACACACATCTTCACTATACACACATCTTCACTACACACATCTTCACTACACACATCTTCACTATACACACATCTTCACTATACACACATCTTCACTATGCACACATCTTCACTATACACACATCTTCACTATACACACATCTTCACTATACACAAATCTTCACTATACACATATCTTCACTATACACACATCTTCACTATACACACATCTTCACTATACACACATCTTCACTATACACACATCTTCACTATACACACATCTTCACTATACACACATCTTCACTATACACACATCTTCACTATACACACATCTTCACTATACACACATCTTCACTATACACACATCTTCACTATACACACATCATCACTAAACACACATCTTCACTATGCACACATCTTCACTATACACACATATTCACTATACACACATCTTCACTACACACACATCTTCACTACACAAACTTCTTCACTACACAAACATCTTCACTACACACATCTTCACTATACACACATCTTCACTATACAAACATCTTCACTATATACACAGCTTCACTATACATACATCTTCACTACACACATCTTCACTATACAAACATCTTCACTATACACAAATCTTCACTATACACACATCTTCACTATACACACATCTTCACTATACACACATCTTCACTATACAAACATATTCACTATACAAACATCTTCACTATACACACATCTTCACTATACACACATCTTCACTACACACATCTTCACTATACACACATCTTCACTACACATACATCTTCACTACACATACATCTTCACTACACACATCTTCACTACACACATCTTCACTATACACACATCTTCACTATACACACATCTTCACTATACACACATCTTCACTATACACACATCTTCACTATACACACATCTTCACTATACACACATCTTCACTATACACACATCTTCACTATACACACATCTTCACTATACACACATCTTCACTATACACAAACACACATCTTCACTATACACACATCTTCACTATACACACATCTTCACTATACACACATCTTCACTACATATACATCTTCACTATACACACATCTTCACTATACAAACATCTTCACTATACAAACATCTTCACTAAACACATCTTCACTAAACACATCTTCACTATACACACATCTTCACTATACACACATCTTCACTATACACACATCTTCACTATACAAACATCTTCACTACACACATCTTCACTATACACACATCTTCACTATACATACATCTTCACTATACAAACATCTTCACTACACAAATCTTCACTATACACACATCTTCACTATATACACATCTTCACTACACACATCTTCACTACACACATCTTCACTATACACACATCTTCACTATACACACATCTTCACTATACACACATCTTCACTACACACATCTTCACTATACACACATTTTCACTACACACACATCTTCACTATACACACATCTTCACTATACACACATCTTCACTATCCACACATCTTCACTATACACACATCTTCACTATGCACACATCTTCACTATACACACATCTTCACTACACACATCTTCACTATACACACATCTTCACTATACAAACATCTTCACTACACACATCTTCACTATACACACATCTTCACTACACATATCTTCACTATACACACATCTTCACTATACACACATCTTCACTATACACACATCTTCACTATACACACATCTTCACTATACACACATCTTCACTATACATACATCTTCACTACACACATCTTCACTATACACACATCTTCACTATACACACATCTTCACTATACACACATCTTCACTATACACACATCTTTACTATACACACATCTTCACTATACACACATCTTCACTATACACACATCTTCACTATACACACATCTTCACTATACACACATCTTCACTACACACATCTTCACTATACACACATCTTCACTATACATAGATCTTCACTATACACACATCTTCACTATACACACATCTTCACTATACACACATCTTCACTAAACACACATCTTCACTATACACACATCTTCAATACACACATCTTCACTACACACATCTTCACTATACACACATCTTCACTATACACACATCTTCACTATACACACATCTTCACTATATACACATCTTCACTATACACACATCTTCACTATACACATATCTTCACTATACACACATCTTCACTATACACACATCTTCACTATACATACATCTTCATTATATACACATCTTCACTATATACACATCTTCACTATACACACATCTTCACTACACACATCTTCACTACACACATCTTCACTATACACACATCTTCACTATACACACATCTTCACTATACACACATCTTCACTATACACACATCTTCACTATACACACATCTTCACTATACACACATCTTCACTAAACACACATCTTCACTATACACACATCTTCCCTACACACACATCTTCACTATACACACATCTTCACTATACAAACATCTTCACTATACAAACATCTTCACTAAACACATCTTCACTAAACACATCTTCACTATACACACATCTTCACTATACACACATCTTCACTATACAAACATCTTCACTACACACATCTTCACTATACATACATCTTCACTATACATACATCTTCACTATACAAACATCTTCACTACACACATCTTCACTATACACACATCTTCACTATAAACACATCTTCACTACACACATCTTCACTACACACATCTTCACTATACACACATCTTCACTATACACACATCTTCACTATACACACATCTTCACTACACACATCTTCACTATACACACATCTTCACTACACACATCTTCACTATACACACATCTTCACTATACACACATTTTCACTATACACACATCTTCACTACACACATCTTCACTATACACACATCTTCACTACACACATCTTCACTACACACATCTTCACTATACACACATCTTCACTATACACACATCTTCACTATACACACATCTTCACTATACAAACATTTTCACTATACAAACATCTTCACTACACACATCTTCACTATACACACATCTTCACTACACACATCTTCACTACACACATCTTCACTATACACACATCTACACTATACACACTTCTTCACTATACAAACATCTTCACTATACATACATCTTCACTACACACATCTTCACTATACACACATCTTCACTACACACATCTTCACTATATACACATCTTCACTATATACACATCTTCACTATACACACATCTTCACTACACACATCTTCACTACACACATCTTCACTACACACATCTTCACTATACACACATCTTCACTATACACATCTTCACTATACACACATCTTCACTACACACATCTTCACTATATACACATCTTCACTATACACACATCTTCACTATACACACATCTTCACTACACACATCTTCACTATACACACATCTTCACTACACACATCTTCACTACACACATCTTCACTATACACACATCTTCACTATACACACATCTTCACTATACACACATCTTCACTATACACACATCTTCACTATACAAACATCTTCACTATACATACATCTTCACTACACACATCTTCACTATACACACATCTTCACTACACACATCTTCACTATATACACATCTTCACTATATACACATCTTCACTATACACACATCTTCACTACACACATCTTCACTACACACATCTTCACTACACACATCTTCACTATACACACAACTTCACTATACACATCTTCACTATACACACATCTTCACTACACACATCTTCACTACACACATCTTCACTATACACACATCTTCACTATACACATCTTCACTATACACACATCTTCACTACACACATCTTCACTATATACACATCTTCACTATACACACATCTTCACTATACACACATCTTCACAACACACATCTTCACTATACACACATCTTCACTACACACATCTTCACTACACACATCTTCACTATACACACATCTTCACTATACACACATCTTCACTATACACACATCTTCACTATACAAACATCTTCACTATACATACATCTTCACTACACACATCTTCACTATACACACATCTTCACTACACACATCTTCACTATATACACATCTTCACTATATACACATCTTCACTATAAACACATCTTCACTACACACATCTTCACTACACACATCTTCACTACACACATCTTCACTATACACACATCTTCACTATACACATCTTCACTATACACACATCTTCACTACACACATCTTCACTATATACACATCTTCACTGTACACACATCTTCACTATACACACATCTTCACTACACACATCTTCACTACACACACATCTTCACTACACACATCTTCACTACACACATCTTCACTATACACACATCTTCACTATACACACATCTACACTATACACACATCTTCACTATACAAACATCTTCACTATACATACATCTTCACTACACACATCTTCACTATACACACATCTTCACTACACACATCTTCACTATATACACATCTTCACTATATACACATCTTCACTATACACACATCTTCACTACACACATCTTCACTACACACATCTTCACTACACACATCTTCACTATACACACATCTTCACTATACACATCTTCACTATACACACATCTTCACTACACACATCTTCACTATATACACATCTTCACTATACACACATCTTCACTATACACACATCTTCACTACACACATCTTCACTATACACACATCTTCACTACACACATCTTCACTACACACATCTTCACTATACACACATCTTCACTATACACACATCTTCACTATACACACATCTTCACTATACACACATCTTCACTATACAAACATCTTCACTATACATACATCTTCACTACACACATCTTCACTATACACACATCTTCACTACACACATCTTCACTATATACACATCTTCACTATATACACATCTTCACTATACACACATCTTCACTACACACATCTTCACTAAACACATCTTCACTACACACATCTTCACTATACACACAACTTCACTATACACATCTTCACTATACACACATCTTCACTACACACATCTGTACTATATAAACATCTTCACTATACACACATCTTCACTACACACATCTTCACTACACACATCTTCACTATACACACATCTTCACTATACACACATCTTCACTACACACATCTTCACTACACACATCTTCACTACACACATCTTCACTATACACACAACTTCACTATACACATCTTCACTATACACACATCTTCACTACACACATCTTCACTACACACATCTTCACTATACACACATCTTCACTATACACATCTTCACTATACACACATCTTCACTACACACATCTTCACTATATACACATCTTCACTATACACACATCTTCACTATACACACATCTTCACAACACACATCTTCACTATACACACATCTTCACTACACACATCTTCACTACACACATCTTCACTATACACACATCTTCACTATACACACATCTTCACTATACACACATCTTCACTATACAAACATCTTCACTATACATACATCTTCACTACACACATCTTCACTATACACACATCTTCACTACACACATCTTCACTATATACACATCTTCACTATATACACATCTTCACTATAAACACATCTTCACTACACACATCTTCACTACACACATCTTCACTACACACATCTTCACTATACACACATCTTCACTATACACATCTTCACTATACACACATCTTCACTACACACATCTTCACTATATACACTTCTTCACTGTACACACATCTTCACTATACACACATCTTCACTACACACATCTTCACTACACACACATCTTCACTACACACATCTTCACTACACACATCTTCACTATACACACATCTTCACTATACACACATCTACACTATACACACATCTTCACTATACAAACATCTTCACTATACATACATCTTCACTACACACATCTTCACTATACACACATCTTCACTACACACATCTTCACTATATACACATCTTCACTATATACACATCTTCACTATACACACATCTTCACTACACACATCTTCACTACACACATCTTCACTACACACATCTTCACTATACACACATCTTCACTATACACATCTTCACTATACACACATCTTCACTAAACACATCTTCACTATATACACATCTTCACTATACACACATCTTCACTATACACACATCTTCACTACACACATCTTCACTATACACACATCTTCACTACACACATCTTCACTACACACATCTTCACTATACACACATCTTCACTATACACACATCTTCACTATACACACATCTTCACTATACACACATCTTCACTATACAAACATCTTCACTATACATACATCTTCACTACACACATCTTCACTATACACACATCTTCACTACACACATCTTCACTATATACACATCTTCACTATATACACATCTTCACTATACACACATCTTCACTACACACATCTTCACTAAACACATCTTCACTACACACATCTTCACTATACACACAACTTCACTATACACATCTTCACTATACACACATCTTCACTACACACATCTTTACTATATAAACATCTTCACTATACACACATCTTCACTATACACACATCTTCACTACACACATCTTCACTATACACACATCTTCACTACACACATCTTCACTACACACATCTTCACTATACACACATCTGCACTATGCACACATCTTCACTATACACACATCTTCACTATACAAACATCTTCACTATACATACATCTTCACTACACACATCTTCACTATACACACATCTTCACTACACACATCTTCACTATATACACATCTTCACTATATACACATCTTCACTATACACACATCTTCACTACACACATCTTCACTACAAACATCTTCACTACGCACATCTTCACTATACACACATCTTCACTATACACATCTTCACTATACACACATCTTCACTACACACATCTTCGCTATATACACATCTTCACTATACACACATCTTCACTATACACACATCTTCACTACACACATCTTCACTATACACACATCTTCACTACACACATCTTCACTACACACATCTTCACTATACACACATCTTCACTATACACACATCTTCACTATACACACATCTTCACTATACAAACATTTTCACTATAAATACATCTTCACTATACACACATCTTCACTATACACACATCTTCACTACACACATCTTCACTACACACATCTTCACTATACACACATCTTCACTACACACATCTTCACTATACACACATCTGCACTATGCACACATCTTCACTATACACACATCTTCACTATACAAACATCTTCACTATACATACATCTTCACTACACACATCTTCACTATACACACATCTTCACTACACACATCTTCACTATATACACATCTTCACTATATACACATCTTCACTATACACACATCTTCACTACACACATCTTCACTACAAACATCTTCACTACACACATCTTCACTATACACACATCTTCACTATACACATCTTCACTATACACACATCTTCACTACACACATCTTCACTATATACACATCTTCACTATACACACATCTTCTCTATACACACATCTTCACTACACACATCTTCACTATACACACATCTTCACTACACACATCTTCACTACACACATCTTCACTATACACACATCTTTACTATACACACATCTTCACTATACACACATCTTCACTATACAAACATCTTCACTATACATACATCTTCACTACACACATCTTCACTATACACACATCTTCACTACACACATCTTCTCTATATACACATCTTCACTATATACACATCTTCACTATACACACATCATCACTACACACATCTTCACTACACACATCTTCACTACACACATCTTCACTATACACACATCTTCACTATACACATCTTCACTATACACACATCTTCACTACACACATCTTCACTATATACACATCTTCACAATACGCACATCTTCACTATACACACATCTTCACTACACACATCTTCACTACACACATCTTTACTACACACATCTTCACTACACACAACTTCACTATACACATCTTCACTATACACACATCTTCACTACACACATCTTCACTATATACACATCTTTACTATACACACATCTTCACTATACACACATCTTCACTACACACATCTTCACTATACACACATCTTCACTACACACATCTTCACTACACACATCTTCACTATACACACATCTGCACTATGCACACATCTTCACTATACACACATCTTCACTATACAAACATCTTCACTATACATACATCTTCACTACACACATCTTCACTATACACACATTTTCACTACACACATCTTCACTATATACACATCTTCACTATATACACATCTTCACTATACACACATCTTCACTACACACATCTTCACTACAAACATCTTCACTACACACATCTTCACTATACACACATCTTCACTATACACATCTTCACTATACACACATCTTCACTACACACATCTTCACTATATACACATCATCACTATACACACATCTTCACTATACACACATCTTCACTACACACATCTTCACTATACACACATCTTCACTACACACATCTTCACTACACACATCTTCACTATACACACATCTTCACTATACACACATCTTCACTATAGACACATCTTCACTATACAAACATCTTCACTATACATACATCTTCACTACACACATCTTCACTATACACACATCTTCACTACACACATCTTCACTATATACACATCTTCACTATATACACATCTTCACTATACACACATCTTCACTACACACATCTTCACTACACACATCTTCACTAAACACATCTTCACTATACACACATCTTCACTATACACACATCTTCCCTACACACATCTTCACTATGCACACATCTTCACTACACACATCTTCACTACACACATCTTCACTATACACACATCTGCACTATGCACACATCTTCACTATACACACATCTTCACTATACAAACATCTTCACTATACACACATCTTCACTACACACATCTTCACTATACACACATCTTCACTATACATACATCTTCATTATATACACATCTTCACTATATACACATCTTCACTATACACACATCTTCACTACACACATCTTCACTACACACATCTTCACTACACACATCTTCACTACACACATCTTCACTATACACACATCTTCACTATACACACATCTTCACTATACACACATCTTCACTATACAAACATCTTCACTATACATACATCTTCACTACACACATCTTCACTATACACACATCTTCACTACACACATCTTCACTATATACACATCTTCACTATATACACATCTTCACTATACACACATCTTCACTATACACGTCTTCACTATACACACATCTTCACTACACACATCTTCACTATATACACATCTTCACTATACACACATCTTCACTATACACACATCTTCACTACACACATCTTCACTATACACACATCTTCACTACACACATCTTCACTACACACATCTTCACTATACACACATCTTCACTATACACACATCTTCACTATATACACATCTTCACTATACAAACATCTTCACTATACATACATCTTCACTACACACATCTTCACTATACACACATCTTCACTACACACATCTTCACTATATACACATCTTCACTATATACACATCTTCACTATACACACATCTTCACTACACACATCTTCACTATACACACATCTTCACTATACACACATCTTCACTATACACACATCTTCACTATACACACATCTTCACTATAAACACATCTTCACTATACACACATCTTCACTATACAGACATCATCACTACACACATCTTCACTACACACATCTTCACTACACACATCTTCACTATACACACATCTTCACTATACACACATCTTCACTATACACACATCTTCACTATACACACATCTTTACTATACACACATCTTTACTATACACACATCTTCACTATACACACATCTTCACTATACACACATCTTCACTATACACACATCTTCACTACACACATCTTCACTATACACACATCTTCACTATACACAGATCTTCACTATACACACATCTTCACTATACACACATCTTCACTATACACACATCTTCACTAAACACACATCTTCACTATACACACATCTTCACTACACACATCTTCACTACACACATCTTCACTATGCACACATCTTCACTAAACACACATCTTCACTATACACACATCTTCACTACACACATCTTCACTATACACACATCTTCACTATACAAACATCTTCACTATATACACATCTTCACTATACATACATCTTCACTAAACACATCTTCACTATACACACATCTTCATTACACACATCTTCACTACACACATCTTCACTATACACACATCTTCACTATACACACATCTTCACTATACACACATCTTCACTATACACACATCTTCACTATACACACATCTTCACTATACACACATCTTCACTATACAAACATCTTCACTATATTCACATCTTCACTATATACACATCTTCACTATACACACATCTTCACTACACACATCTTCACTACACACATCTTCACTATACACACATCTTCACTATACACACATCTTCACTATACATACATCTTCACTATACACACATCTTCACTATACACACATCTTCACTATAAACACATCTTCACTATACACACATCTTCACTATACACACATCTTCACTATACACACATCTTCACTACACACATCTTCACTATACACACATCTTCACTAAACACACATCTTCACTATACACACATCTTCACTATACACACATCTTCACTACACACACATCTTCACTACACAAACATCTTCACTACACAAACATCTTCACTACACAAACATCTTCACTACACACATCTTCACTACACACATCTTCACTATACACACATCTTCACTATACAAACATCTTCACTATATACACATCTTCACTATACATACATCTTCACTACACAGATCTTCACTATACACTCATCTTCACTATACACAAATCTTCACTATACACACATCTTCACTATACACACATCTTCACTATACACACATCTTCACTATACAAACATATTCACTATACAAACATCTTCACTATACACACATCTTCACTATACACACATCTTCACTACACACATCTTCACTATACACACATCTTCACTACACATACATCTTCACTACACTTACATCTTCACTACACACATCTTCACTACACACATCTTCACTATACACACATCTTCACTATACAAACATCTTCACTATATACACATCTTCACTATACATACATCTTCACTAAACACATCTTCACTATACACACATCTTCATTACACACATCTTCACTACACACATCTTCACTATACACACATCTTCACTATACACACATCTTCACTATACACACATCTTCACTATACACACATCTTCACTATACACACATCTTCACTATACACACATCTTCACTATACAAACATCTTCACTATATTCACATCTTCACTATATACACATCTTCACTATACACACATCTTCACTACACACATCTTCACTACACACATCTTCACTATACACACATCTTCACTATACACACATCTTCACTATACATACATCTTCACTATACACACATCTTCACTATACACACATCTTCACTATAAACACATCTTCACTATACACACATCTTCACTATACACACATCTTCACTATACACACATCTTCACTACACACATCTTCACTATACACACATCTTCACTAAACACACATCTTCACTATACACACATCTTCACTATACACACATCTTCACTACACACACATCTTCACTACACAAACATCTTCACTACACAAACATCTTCACTACACAAACATCTTCACTACACACATCTTCACTACACACATCTTCACTATACACACATCTTCACTATACAAACATCTTCACTATATACACATCTTCACTATACATACATCTTCACTACACAGATCTTCACTATACACTCATCTTCACTATACACAAATCTTCACTATACACACATCTTCACTATACACACATCTTCACTATACACACATCTTCACTATACAAACATATTCACTATACAAACATCTTCACTATACACACATCTTCACTATACACACATCTTCACTACACACATCTTCACTATACACACATCTTCACTACACATACATCTTCACTACACTTACATCTTCACTACACACATCTTCACTACACACATCTTCACTATACACACATCTTCACTATACATACATCTTCACTATACACACATCTTCACTATACACACATCTTCACTATACACACATCTTCACTATACAAACATCTTCACTATATACACATCTTCATTATATACACATCTTCACTATACACACATCTTCACTACACACATCTTCACTACACACATCTTCACTATACACACATCTTCACTATACACACATCTTCACTATACATACATCTTCACTATACACACATCTTCACTATAAACACATCTTCACTATACACACATCTTCACTATACACACATCTTCACTATACACACATCTTCACTACACACATCTTCACTATACACACATCTTCACTAAACACACATCTTCACTATACACACATCTTCACTATACACACATCTTCACTACACACACATCTTCACTACACAAACATCTTCACTACACAAACATCTTCACTACACAAACATCTTCACTACACACATCTTCACTACACACAT